>PVKM010016267.1:0-27001 GCA_004027735.1 Carollia perspicillata
GATTTTCATAAGCAAGTATCCTTTAAGAGTTTGGAGATTGATGTAAGATTGTCAATTTTTCATTTTCTCAACTATTGTTTCACTAAAATTTTATGTGCTCTTACCATCATTTTATGAAAGGAAGGATCTCTGTTTTTATTTTTAAATACATTTTATTCATTATGCTATTACATTGTCCCAATTTTCCCTCTTCCCCCCCCTCCACCCAGTACCCTCATTCCCTCCAGCAATTCCCCCCTTAGTTCATGTCCCTGGGTCATGCATATAAGTTCTTTGGCTTCTCCATTTCTTATACTGTTCTTAATATTCCCCTGTCTATTTTCTGTCTACGAATTATGCTTCTTAATTCATGCACCTTTCCCACCTCCCCCCTCCCTGCTGATAACCCTCCAAATGATCTGCATATCTATGACTCTGTTCCTGTTCTGATTGTTTGCTTAGTTTGTTTTTTTAGATTCACTTGTTTATAGTTGTGAATTTGTTGCCATTTTAATATTCATAGTTTTGATCTTCTTCTTTTTCTTAAATAAGTCCCTTTAACATTTTATATAATAAGGGCTTGGTGACGGTGAACTTCTTTAGCTTTAACTTGCCTGGGAAGCATTTATATGCCCTTCCATTGTAAATGATAGCTTTGCTGGATAGAGTAATCTAGGTTGTAGGTCCTTGCTTTTCATCACTTCGAATTCTTCTTGACAGTCTGTTCTTCCCTGCAAAGATTCTTTTGAGAAATCAGCTGACAGTCTTAGGGGAACTTGTTGTAGCTAACTATCTGCTTTTCTGTTGCTGCTTTTAAGATTCTCCCTTTATCTTTAACCTTTGGCATTTTAATTATGATGTGTCTTGGTGTGGTCTTCTTTGAGTCCACTTTGTTTGGGACTCTCTGTGCCTCCTCAACTTTTATGTTTATTTCCTTCACTAAATCAGGGAAGTTTTGTTTCATTATTTTTTCAAAGAAGTTTTCAATTTCTTGCTCTTCCTTTTCCTTTTCTGGCATCCCTACGATTCAGATGTTGGTACATTTGGAGACGTTCTAGGGGCTCCTTATATTATCCTTGTCTTTTTTAAAGTCTTTTTTATAATTGCTATTATTGTTGAATGCTTATTTTTTTCCTTATATTTCAAAGTGTTGATTTGAGTTTCAGCTTTCTTTATCTCCTCCACTCTTGTTTCCCTATAGATTTTTCTTTATTTCACTTACCGTAATCTTTATTTCTTCATGGGCCTTTTTTATGTTGTTGCCGTACTCAGTGAGTTCTTTGAGCATCCAGATCACCAGTGTTTTGAACTCTGCATCCAATAGGTTGGTTATCTCTGTTTCATTTAGTTCTTTTTTTAAAAGATTTTATTTATTTATTTTTAGACAGAGAGGAAGGGAAGGAGAGAAAAATCAGTGTCTGGTTGCCTGTTGTATGCCTTGCACCAGAGAAACCAGGGCACCAGGTATGTGCCCTGACTGGGAATCGAACCAGCGACCCTTTGTTTCTCAGGCAAGTACACAATCCACTAAGCCACACCAGCCAGGGCTCATTTAGTTCTTTTTCTAGGGCTTTGTTCTGTTCTTTTGTTTGGGCCATGGGCCATATTTCTTTGTGTCCTCAATCTGGCAACCTCCCTGTGTTTGTTTCTGTGTTAGGTAGAGCTGCTTTGACTCCCTGTCTTAGCAGTGTGGCCTATTGTAGAAAAGGGACCTATAAATTGTGTGGGGTGGAGCCTTAGGTAATTGCCAGGGTGGGGCAACTTGCTTCACTGCTTTGTGGCTGTGTGTGGGGTGGGGAAGGCTCTGAGAGGGTACAGTGTTGCTGTCTGGCTTCAGGAGGTTTGCCTGGCACTCACCCTGTTTCCAGTCACTTTACTTACCCCCTCTATGTGACTGGTGCTCTTCTAGCTGTTGCCTTGGTGCTGTATCCCGGAGGGAGTGGGTCTATGTACATTTTAAGTCTGTGTAGGCCCTTTAAGTGAAGTCTCCTGAGAATCCTTCAGTTTCTTCTGTTTCTTCTGATGCCCCAACCCCCACTGCTATTTGCAGCCAAAAGTTATGGGGCTTTATCTTTCTGGTGCTGGAATCCTGTGCTGTGTGGTCTGGCATGGGGATGGGATCATTCACTCCCAAAGTATCCCTCCTGATTTTTACCCACCACTCATGAATGTGGGACCCCCTGTTCTACTGCCACTGCCTCTCTGTGCCACACCACCTCTTCGTTCCTCTCTGTCCATCTCTGAGCCTTTGCCCCTCCTACCCTTCTGGATGAATGTGGCTTCTTTAAATCCTTGGTTGTTGGACTTCTATACAGCTTGATTTTCTGACAGTTCTGGCTATTATTTGTTTTGAGGTCTAGTTGTAATTCTTTCTGTGGTTGCACAAGGAGATGAAGAGTGTTTGCCTGCATCTCTATCATGACTGGAAGTCCAGGAAGGATTTATTTTTTTCCACCAAAAACAAAAGGAGGAAGAATAAAAAGGAACAAAATGTCATACATCCATTCAACTTTTGTGACTTCACTTCCACCCCATACATTCAACAGTGAACACTTTAATACTGCGAGGCAGTCTGTCAGGGCTGCATGGTTCCTCTTACAGGGTGTGTCTTCTGCAGTGAAAAGGGGCCGGAGGGTGTGAAACTTCCCCGCTCCTAGTGGGGCTTAGTGTGCAGTGAGTCTTCTGCCCCCCGTCTCCAGTCCTATATTTCTCAACTGAGTGCCATTCTAGTCTTTAAGAGATTGTTTTTAGAAAGGACGTGGTACTGAAGGGAAAGCCAAGTATTTCATCAGATATACTCAGTCACAGAACTCTCAATCTGTTAAATAGGCTGTGATTGGCCTTGTTAAGAATTCACGTTTTGGACTTCATTTCAGTATTTTTTTAGGGGATTTTGAAGGGCAATTTTGACTATGTGGAGTTTTTGCTGTAAGGAGTGACTTTACATCATCATAAGATATGGTTCTACTATGGTCTCAGACAAAAGATAGTCCTTTAAATAGAATATTTCAACCTAATGAAAATATATTTCAATGCCTTTATTGTTCTCATTTTATTGTGGATAGGTAAAAATTTCATTATGGATATTTATCAATTCTCAGACCTGCAATTAAAAATCAGTAATTTAAGTAAATAGTTCAGTGTTTCCATTTGTGAAAACACTTGGGATCTTGGGGTGTGAGTTACTTCCTAACTCAAAGTCTTAGAGAGTGGAAGTATCATCTCTTTCTTCTTTGGTATTCTTTAGAAATATAATTAAAAGAGGTAACGTGTGTAAAGCCTACGCACAGAGCTAGGCACATAGCAGGGAGAAAAGCAAATCTTAGCTTCTTTCTCTTGCTTCATCATCTTTTCCCTCCTTGATCTCGTTTCTAAATGTCACAGTCAGGTATTTGTAGCTGTGGTTAAATCAAGACAGGTCATTTGGTGGAGATAGGTGAGTCTTGGGTCAAAGCTCACCCTTCTGAGGTGTCAGAGTGGGGACATAGGCAAGTTCAGGGTCTGAAAGGTAAGTTGAGCTGGTATCCTGAGATTTAAGCCTCGATGGCAAACGTGGGCAAGAGAAGTTTCAAGTGATGGGTGGTGGTTGATATTAGGAGTCAATTGGATATTAGGAAATAAGCGAGCTGTGGAGATAAGCTGAGAACAGTGATTCCATTCAGTTCAGACATTTACAGAGTCCGCCACTATGTGCAACTAAATGCTCTAAGATTTTTGAGTTTGGAACAAGTGAGCATGAGGCCAGTGTAATTTATGTTTGACGGCTGACCTTGGCTAAGAACAATCAATCTCTGCTCTGGCTTTAGTAACCTGGTTTGGGCAGATAAGGCTCACAGTAAGAACTGTGTTGGGGGTCGGGTAGGTGGCGGTAAATTTCTGCATGTGCTGCTGATTGTAACCAAAGACAGGGTCTCTGGGAGACACACAGTTTAAATACTTCATCTGGGTGGGCTATCACCCTTCCTGTTTGTCTCCCTCTGGTGCTAGGTTTCTTTGGTTCTATATGTTTATAAAACAGAATTATCTCAATTTGCCTATCCTCAACAGAGGTATTAAACTTGAGTTGGCGTTGGAAGCAATGTGCTGTGATAGTTTGGGGCCACATGGGCCTTGGCCATCATATCATTAAGTTCCATTATTTTGATTGGATATCCCCTAACCTCCCACCAGACAGCACAGAATATTATATATATGAAAGAAAAGAAGACAGTTTCCTTTCTCTTTTAAAAAACACGGAGTCGACAATGAACTGCTTTAGAAGTAGAGCTGAAACAATTCCATCAAGAATTGACATTGGGTTTCCGAGAGCCCCAGGCTCAATAACCTTTTATATATAGTGCGTTTAACTAGGAACTGAGGAGAGAGGAGCTTGACTGTTGGTATATTTTATGCTTTCAATTAAGAGTAATTTCATAAATACTGGAGATTTTGCAGGGGAAAGAACTCATTTTCACTAAATGATTAGCTCATAAGCAAGAGATATTTGGATGGAGGGAGACTAGAATTGGATTCTTTAAAATTTTATGCAGGCAAACTTTTTTTGGAATCTTAAATTTATTTTTTTATTAAAAATTTTTATTGTTGTTCAACTACAGTTGTCCCCATTCCCCTTACCCCCATTACTCTCCCCTACCCTACCCCCACCCCCACCCCTCACATTCAATCCTCCTCCCCACCTCCACCCTCCGTGGTCTTTGTCATGTGTACTTTACACTTGACCTTTTATTCAGAAGTAATCTTCAAAGTCTGGGAATTTGTTGCAGGTAGGAAACATAACATGCGCACTAATGTTGCATTCTCTTTGTAAAAACCCCATGGGCATGTGCCTGCTGGGACCAGGAGTGATTTTCTTCATCCTGTACCCCTGTGGAGGGTTTCTGGACCCATGAATGGGAAGTTCCCACTGCACCCGCACCTCTAGGCTGAGAAGCCTCCCTGCTAGACAGCTGACGTGATTTTTTGAGGAGAGGTAACTATGTGCAAAATCTGATTTAGGAACCAATAAGCTAAATTTAAGATTATGAAAATGAATGGAAAGAAAAACATTTAGCCAACCACTTTAACCTTGGGGAGGGGAAATCCCTCACATACCCAGAGCCCTCCCTCTAAGAGGCCCAGCGAGTCTCTGAGAGTCCTGAGGGCGAAGCCTAGGCCCTGGAGACCTGCCACAGGGCTCTGGGCCTGGACTTTGAGGGTGTCCATCCTGCTCTGGAAATACAGGCTGCGCGGTGACGCCACTATGCAGGGCTTGCCTTTGGAGCCTGCGTCTCCAGGGCCACAGCGAGTGAGGCCTGGAGAGGTTTTCCAGGGGCACTTCCGCTGCAGCTTGTTTCTATTTTAGAGCCTGGAGACAATTAAAGACCAGCGTCTGGTGCCAGTATTTTTTTTTTCCACAGTTCAGTTATTCTTAGAAACAGTTGGGCCAGTGGTAGTGGAGTCAGAAAGCGATGGAATCTTTTCCTTCGTGTGGCAACAACTTATTTTTCCTGTGGAAGCTTAAGGGTGCTTTTCTTGGGTTCAGCAGTGCGGCTGATGCGACTTGAATGGCTAATGTCCCCCCCAGGGAGCACATGCACCGGACCCTTTGGAAGGAAGCAGGAGACAGGAGGCAGTCGCAGGCAAGGAGGGCAAAGCAGGACTGGCTTCCCATAGGAAACGCTTTATTTATAGCTCCCCAAATGGTGTTTGTTCAACTATCCCGAACTGCTGTGCAAGTTCAAATATGGGAACTGCAGTGATAAAAATGCTAATTGCATTTTAAAGTTGTTTTTAACTGCCTATGGAGCTACAGGTTGCATTTTGGCAAAATAGGCTGCTTTTAGTATGGTCAAACGGAATTTTAAAAAATTCATTCAGCCAGGTTTTGTTGCGCACTCACTGTGTATGAAACAAGGTTATTTAAGGTATACTTTTTGTCTTCAAGGATAAGAAATGCACAAGGATTTCTGGAATACAAATAACCAGGAAGCATTATCACTCGAAATCGTATATTGGAAAGACTATTTGCATGTTGATCTAAGAACATCCCAGGAGGATTAAATGCCAAGCATTGTTTGCCCTTGCATATGTTTGAAATTCTCCATAAAACAATGAAAAACTATAAGAACAAGGGAAAGAATATGTATTTTGAAATAATTAAAATGAAACAGGAAAGAAAAACCCTGTATCTTAGATGACACATAAAATGAATATTTATATTTGTAACTGCATATACAGGGAATGAGGAAAACTCATGAGCTAAGTCCTCAACACAGTACAATAAGAACCACAGAGCAAACAGAAAGAAAGCAGAAGGAAGGAAATCATAAAGATAAGGATAGCAATTAATGAGCTAGGAAACAAAGTAAGAATACAGAAAATCAACCAAACTGAAAGCCAGTTCCTTGAAGAAGAGCGATAAAGCAGTCTCTGGAAAGAAGGGCCCAGGGCAGCAGGGGAAGGCGTGGAAGAAGGAAGGCCAGAACTGCAGCTGGAGATCAAAAACCTATCAGGAGGTTACAGATAAGTTCCTGACAATGTTTGGAAACTTGAAGAGTTTGCACAATTTCCTAGAAAAATATCAATTACCAAAAAATATGGGGAAACACAAAGACTGACTATACCTACAACCATATAAGAAGTGAATCCAGTTAATAATCTACAGCTTTTCCCTGGTCTCCTCCCCTCTCCAGAAAGTAAGCCAGATATAGCCAAGACTGCAAAATCTTCAAAGAGCAGATAAGCACTCCTTTGTATAAACTTTTTTAAAAAATAGAAAGAGGAAACTCCCCAGATCACTTTATATGATAACCTTGAAAATAAAATTGAAGTAGTAAGGTAAAACAAAGCAAAATTCTAGGCATTGTTAATTATGACCATGAATGCAATGATCTGAAATAAAGTATCACTAAACCAAATTTATCAAAATATATTTTTAAGATTTTATTTATTTTTAGAGAGATGGGTAGGGAGGGAGATAGAGAGGGAGAGAAACATCAATGTGTGGTTGCCTCTTGTGTGCTCCCTGCTGGGGACCGGGCCTGTAACCCAGGCATGTGCCCTGACTGGGAGTCAAACCCACGGCCCTTTGGTTTGTAGGCTGGCACTCAACCCACTGAACCACATCAGCCAGGGCTAAACATTTTTAATTTAAGATAAAAAGTAAACAGAAAAAATTGAAAACAAATTGTAATCTGCACTGTCTTATTGTTTTCCATTCTTCTTTACTTATGCACTAGAAAATGTTCAGCTTGTAATTTATTTTGCTTTGAAGGTTGAGATACTGAAGGGAATGTCTTCTTGGGTTCGGTCTGCCATCAAATGTTCAATAACTTTTGTAACTGATACTTTAAAATTCTTGTTTTCCAACAATAGAAATAGAAAATCTCTCAAAATATTGGAAAAAAAGATTAATCCTTTCACACATGGCCACCATACCAGACGCAAACTGTCTGCTCTCTCTGCATTTTCACTCCCTCCAGTCTCCTAGAGTCATCAAAGTGCTTCTGAGGGCAGAGTTTGCTTGTCTCTGCTTTCCGATCCCCAGTAAGATTTCATTTGCTTTGTCTGTTCTATTTCTAACCACCAGTTCCCTCCATTCCTCACTATCTCCACAGGAGAACCCACTAGTCACACATACAGGAAATATTACCTAATTGTTGAGGTGAAACTTCAGATAGGTACGTTTGCATATAGTAATATTTGTATACATACATCTGTATATACAAGTAGTGCATAAAAAGAAAAATGAGCAGTTGGGGAAACGTGTCAAGGGACAGAATGGTGTAAAACTGATAAATAAATAGGATGCATGGAATGGGGAACACCCATCTCTTTCCTCAGAGAATGAAGATACGATGATAAAAAAGACATTGGGGCTGAAGAATGAATAAAGTTGGGTAGGCAAAATAGCATGGAGGAAGTATACCTGTAGGAGTTGACCTTGGAAATAACAAGGGCAAGGCAAAAAAACAATACAAAGCAAAAAAGATATTTTGAACATGATACTGTTTTGGTTTGAATTCCTCCAATTAGGAGATCTTAGTCCCCTCCCAAGAATCCCATTCTACCTCTGTCTTTGTGTTGAATAATTCCTTCCATTGAGTGCAAATCTGTTTTTCTAAAGTCTTCACAGGCCACAAAAACCAAGTTCCTTTTACTGGAGATTAATTTAAAGATAGTTGTCATGGTCTCGCACACCCACACCAGCTTCTCTTGTCCAGGGCTCACCTCCCTTCTCAGGGGCTTCAACCCTTCTCACAGATCAGGTTTGAATCTTTGCTGAGTGCTTTCCAGTAAGTCGTTTCCATTTGGTGCACAGGCTTTTGAAATGAACTGAGTACTGCAGCTACTATAGTGACAAAGAATGGGGTGCCCACCTCCGTTACTCTAGATTTTAAATATCTCTCATCACAGCCCAAGGCTGTTTGATTTTTTAGGTCAGAGACATCACCCTGGAAATCTGAGAGTTTACTGTCAATAAAGGCAAATATGTCTATTATTATTTACTTATTTTCATTTGCTGTCTGTGCCAGGCCAAAGTAAGCTTGTATGATGTTGGCATGTGAAGTAGAAAAAGTCACCCTCTCTGAGTGGGCTGTTGGGAATAAGGCAGCTCCCTGGGCTGTTGTAGGCAGTTGTCCCAGCTTGGCGAGCAAAGAAGGGCTGGATTTGGGCTGCTGCTTGGTCCCTGGCCATAAGTGCCCATACTTTTCAACTGAGTACAGCACCCAATGGTGCTCTTACTGTGCTTATAAAATTTCATCCCTACCTCCTGCCCTCCCCCTCCCCCTTTTTTCAGAGAGAGAGGAAGGAAGGGAGAGAGAAAGAGAAGGAGAGAAACAGCAAGGCAGGAGAGAAACATTGATGGGTTGGTTGCCTCTCATACACACACCCTGACCAGGATTGAACCCTCATCGTAGGCACGTGCCCTGACCTGAGTCAAGCTAGTGACCTTTCACTTTGTGGGGATGAGGCCTGACCAACTTAGACACACTGATCAGGGCTCCTTTCCTTTTTTTGTTTTCGAATAAAGGGCCTTATGTATCTGATCATTATATTTCATATTGTTATAGTACGTCCACTTTTCAGCCTTTCAAGACAGTTTGCCTTCTCATTTGTGTATATTCGCAGCTTTTCTGCATCCTGTTACCAGTAAAATTGAGCCTTCCTTCTCTCTGTGCTTCTCAATTTTCTGTCTCTCGCCTTCCCCTTTTCAAGTGCTGTTTAAATAAATATCTTTTGATATTAGCCTACCATTTCTAATTTCCTTTCTGCCTCCAATGTGCTGAGACGCTGATGTATTGTTATTTAGCTATAATAAGGGTGGTTATCTCATGTGATGGTTTTGTTTTTTGAGCAATAGTATGTGTTTCTGGAGCATTGTTGTGATTTTGGCACACCTCACTGTGCTCAGGGCAGCGGCGGGCTCTCTGTGTGATGAGTGGCGATCATTCATCTCTGAGTCATTATACATCTATCATCTCTGTTTGTCTTTTCTCCATTATGGAACACAGGCTCCTAGAGAAAACTTCCTGGCCATATTTCTTCAGTGCCTGGTACATTGTTGTGTAAAGGGATCTTTGATAAATATCAACAGAGGATGAAAACTATGAGCTATCCTTCATTCTAGGTTCATACTTTCTTTAAAAATTATCTGTAGAATTATGGATATCCAAATAATCTTCCATAGAAACTTTCAATTAGAATAACATGTTCCTCAGATATCTTCTTCTGATAGTAACATGATCCCGAGTTGTCATCATTTTATTCATTTGATATATTCTTGAAGAGTGTATTACCCATGAACTGTTGAAATTCAAGTACTTGACATAATTGAATTTCAAATCATATCTCTCTACCATAATCTGATATGTATTCCTACTGTGCTTTGGCTCTGAGTGTAATAAAAATCACATTTCAGAGATTCAAATTTTACCTCAAGGGTATTCTGCTCTTGTTAATGAACAGTGTATGTACACTGAACTCTTCTGAAAAAGTTTAGTCAGAGAAAACTCATTACAGTATTTACATACCAAATACAAAGCAAACGGCAAAACCTGTGTTATTGGAAATTCTCTCTGAGACTGAATAAGTTGAATATGTTTTAAACATAAAACTCTGCCATTGCTCAGAGAACTTAAATCTATCAGTAAACTCATATTCATTTGTTTTCCCAGACAGCAAATATGATAAAGGTATGACAGCATTTCTTTGTTTGTACTCAAATAGTAAAAGTACTACCTCTGTAAATGAGATCTTATACCTTTAGCAATTTAATTAATAAGTAGTTAGTAAAACTCTCTTCTAGCACTTAACTCTTGATTTAAGTAGGCCCTTTGCCCCTGGTAGTCTCAGGGATGTATCTGGAGACTTCAAAAAATTCTAAGTGTAGGAGCTTCTAAGGAGAGTGCTGCGACCTAGGAGCTTTTTTTCTTTTTTAAAACAATAAGTAGAAGGTTGTTTAATAAATAATCAAACTGTACATTACATCTCTAAATTACTTTGAAATTACTCAGCTTGTATCAAGGACTCATTGTGAATGTTTAAGTTTCATTGGCTGTGATCAATGGCTTGAAAAGATGTGGTCCTGTGTGTGTGTGTGTGTGTGTTTACCATATATCAAAATAAGTGATTTTTGTTACATAATAGTGTCTGAACCAGTTTGAATCATTAAAGATTATTTTTTTCAATCTAATTAAGCATGTGGAACTTCAGATTTTTCAAAAAGAAATGAGGCCTATTTATACGATAACAGGAGGAAAGACCCCGGCTCACCCCATGTCCCACCCCTTCCTACTCCTGTGACCCGAGCCTTCTTCCCCAGGGTGGAGCAGGCTGAGGACATGGGAAGGCCACACCCTGGGGTCATGACACGTCTGTTCTGGGTGTTCATGATTTGGGATCCTTTGGTTGGTCTTACAGGAAAAATTGAGGGGGGTTGAGCTGGGCTTTAGAACTTCATTTGAGCATTCAAGATATGCATGAGGGTGGCCTGACTCCTTGTCTGGGGTGCCATTTTCTTCGTGTTTCCAGGCCTCGTTGCTCCCACTCACACCTTTCAGTTCTGATTCAGAGGACACCCATTCCTCCCAGAGTCATCCATCTCAAGATTGTTATATTGGAAATGGGAACTTACCTCTCATTTGCTCTTTTCCAGTAAAGACTGTTTAATCACTGTTGGTGCATGCCCTTTATCATACTGAGTTAAGTGTAATACTAGGAATGATAGTGATAGCAATAATAATAGCAAACATTAACTGAACACTTTACATATATATATATATTTGCCTCCAATAGCTTTGTGTTTTAATTTGTACTTGGTGTCATACATATGTGAACATTTTCTGTTCATTATTGACAATATTATAACTGCATTGAAAGACCCACTTGACCCCAAAATGACCACCAATGGAAACTGTTAATACTATGACTTTTCCCAATGCGCAGCACTTATTCTCCAAGCTACAATTCTCTCCACCGTTCTCAAGCTGGGAAAGGCCCTCCCTAAAGCACAGAGCAATGCGTCAGGGTGCAAACGTGGGCTCAGATGAAATGTTTCCTTAATTAATACTAAACCAAAAGTCTGTGCGAAGCATTTTCTTTTGAGACTATTCTGGACTCTTCATCATTGAGTTATTTTCTGTGGCTTTTTGGCCCCGGAACCCTCCTTTTTCAATTTCTCTTCCCCACTGAACCTTAATGTGCAGGGCACAGTGTGTCCTGTATTCGCCAGTTACTGCTTTTGAGGTAAAATTCAAAGATGAGGCACGGCTTCTCTGAGACCCTGGGAAACTGAGTCTATTGACTTGCTTTTACCACGTGCTAAAAGGCTTTGCTTTCTCAACCTTTTAAATCTTAAATCTTGGCACCAAATAAAGGTGATGAGAGAAATGAGCTCTGAAAGGACAGTTTTGGTTCTGTCAGACAAACCGGCTAGGGCCCGCCCCCCAGCCCCTCCACATTCTGGGCTTCATGAGGATAAAGGTCTGGTCAGAACAGGCACCTCCAAATGCCGTGACGGTGCCTGGGGCTGAAGCAGGGCCTGGCAGGAGGGCACGGAAGGGGCTGCTGGGTCCCAGGACATGGTTTGTGGGGGCTCGAGGAAGGAAAGCCATTTTGCCCCCAAGTTTCTCCTTCCAAGTCCCACAGGGTCTGAAATGCTGAAATTTGAGATGAGCTTTTCTAGGTTAAGCAGCTCTTTCCTTGTGTCCTTACCAAAGGGGAAACGAAAATCCAAAGTAAATACATAAGTAAATAAATAAATGTGAACATTAAACAATCAAATATTGAAGTCAATTGTCATTAACCCCTTAACGTGAATTTATTTCTCAGCCTTGGTAGCTAAAAACATCATGGGAAGTGTTTACAAATTTGTCAATGAGTCTGAAATAGTCCCATTTTTGTAAATCAAGTGTTATTGGAACACAGCCGTGCCCGTCAGTTTGTATGTCGTCCATGGCTGCTGTCACTCCGCAACAGAGGACTGAGCATTGTGAGAGAGACCAGAAGGCTCAAGATGCCCGAAGTAGTTACTATCTGGTGCTTTACATAATTATGCTGACATTTTGTCCAAAGTTGTGACCTCTAATACAGCAGCCACATGTGGCTATTCAAATGTCAATTTCTTTAATTAAATGTAATTAGAAATCCAGTTCCTCATTTGCACCAGCCACATTTCAAAGGCTTATCAGCCACCACTGGCTAGTGGCTACCAGATTGGTTAGCAGAGAGAGAGAATATTTCCATGAGTGCATAAAGTTCTATTGCAACTTATATATTAATTAATGTTATATATTAACATATATTAATCCTTTATGTTAAACCACTCACAACCCAAACATATCATGTTCTTTGATCTGATTACTTTTTTAATCTAAGATAAAAATCATCTCAGGCAATGTTTGTGAATCTCATTACCTGCCTCTGGGCAGTATAGTAAACCTTGTTCTGTAAATTTTCTCCAGTGTATTCATGATCTAATTTGTAAAAGTGATTATCTTCTTCTATGTGAGTCTAAAAGCTATCGGCCTTCTAGCAGTTTTCATATGTTTTGTTTGACTCCTGCATTCACAACTCCTTGCTGACCTCTTGGTAGGAGACAGACTCATTGGACCTTGGTGGATTTCCCTTGCTTGGAAGGAAAATCACTTAGAACCACAGCCTGAGAACTCCTGGCTGGAGCTGTGAGATGAGAGCAGCAAACTCTTCCCCAAAAGTTCTGGAGACATCGTTGTTGCTAAGAGCAAGACACTTCCCTGAGGAAAGATTTTGGAAGCTGAAAGGAACCCTTGCCCGCAGCCCTGGCAAAGGCTTGCTTGGCCTTCTCTGAGATGATATGTGGTATATTGGAACTGGTAAAGAAGGGGGTGGGACCTGGGGAACCCCTTCTGATCTGCGAGTTACATCTGTTTAAGGGCAAAAGGTGAAGTTGTCGTTCAAAGAGATTCAACAATGCAGTGACTTAAAAGACAAAGAAGTTCATTTCTTTCATATGACGGTCCAAGGCAGATGTTCTAGGTGTGGTTGGCTCTGTTCTACAGCTATTTAAGGAAGTTCCATGTCTTTGCTCTGTCCTTTCCTACTGCTGTGTCCCTTGGAAGAATTGTCACATGCACAGTGGAATCTGTTCATAGGCATGCACAATTTTCAACTTGTGAGGAGGGTTGAAAATATAGAGGAGGCATGCCCGTTCCCTGATGGCTTGGGACCAGAAGCGGAACTCCTTGCTCTGCTCCGTTGAACTGGGCAACGTCACCTAACCATAAGGGTGATTGGGGACTGCGGTCTGCACCTGTGCTCGGGAAGGATTGGAAATGGATTTGGGGAGACCGATGGCACTCTCCACCATCTTTTTCCCTTCTCAGCTCCTGAGAGGTTTTTATTCTCAAAAATCAAGACTCCACAGCCACCAAGAAAATATATTGTTCTCTCCCCTTTCCTTTTTACCTCTCTCTCTCCCTTAAAAAAATTCCAAGAATAAACGTTAATTTTTTTCAATCTTTTTGTTATTGTTTCAAAGATGACAAATCCCCGAAACACATATAGTGGTTTGAAAATACATTACATTTCTATAAGGAACAAACCTTTTCCCTATAAATACTGAGCTCTCCAAAATGGAAGATACGGAGTGTTTTGTGGAGCAGGAGTGGTGTGAGACACGGGCCCCTCCCGTCACGCCTTCAACAGCCAGAAGCAGAGATGCAGCCAGAACGTGCTGCCGAGCCAGTCAGCTGTGTGCAGGTCTCATTGCTTTGTTCCCTTCATTCCACTAGAGTGGCTCCAAGTCATGACAACCAGTGGGGATAATTGACATGAAAATGCTCAACTTGAAGTGCCCAAGCTTTCCCAAAACAATTGCTGGATTGTTCCAGGACCTGTTGATGCAACAAACCTCGTGCTGAGAAGTTTGCCCCGTAATTAGCAAGCAGCCGCTGTCAAGCCCATCAAGTGGTTTTATGGGACGAAGTGAATGAGACAAAGCAGTTTGTTCTCTTTCTCTGGCAGGGAAGACAGTTGGTTTCTAAGTGGAGCTGACACTTCTGTAAAGGAAACTAAGTGAATTTGGCTTCCATTTCACACTCGTGCTTTCCAGATTGATATCAAATCTATGAGGCTCATCTCTGGAGCCTGGTTCCTTGGCACTTGGCTGATGGGGCAGCAAATTCTTTGTGCAGCCAGAAAGGAAATATAGGCTGCGGGTTGTAAGCCCCAGATGGGGCAGTGCGCCTGAATAACCCTTAACAACCCCTGGGCATTCTCAAAACCAAGGACCTTTTGCACTGCTTCAATGCTGGAAGGAAGTTCCACATGGGATAGTTTTAACCTTAACATTGACTTTTCATATTTGGGGAAATTTGAGATGAGGTAGGTTGAAGCCAATTACTCAGTGCCAGAAGAACACCATTCACTGTATGCCTGTGATTAAAGTCATTAAGATTTTCATTTCCTATCTGCATTTAATGAAAACATACAGTTGTAAACAGGTATTGTGGCATGGTGGGAAGAGCAGCAAATAAGCAGTGGGTAGAGGTTGCTAGATTTCTGTGGGTCTCAGTCACTACACTTGTAAATTGGGACCATTCTTTACAATTTTCTCTAACTCCAAATATGTACGAATTGATGGAGAGTGTCCTTTACCAAATATACCAAATATTGAAATACATATATAGTGATGCACTTACAGTGGTTTTGGGTGAAAATTTATCTCTTTATATACATACACTATATGTTTATATGGCCCTGGCTAGTGTGGCTCAGTGGATTGAGCACCGGCTGGCAAACCAAAGGGTTGCTGGTTCAATTCCCAGTCAGGGCACCTGCCTGGGTTGCAGGTAACCACACATTGATGCTTCCCTCTCTTTCTCTCTCTCTTCCCCTCTCTGTAAAAATAAATAAATATATATTTAAAATACATGTTTATAGGTATATTTACATGAGCTGTGATAAAGCTCCATGGGCATACTAATGATTTAGGTATCTTCCCACAGTCTCAGACCAATTAGAAATGCATGTGATTTCAAAATATGACTATCATGTTGCTGAATATATGAGAAGGGAAACTCATTTACTTAACATCGTATATCGATACTCAATAATCATTGTTATTAATATTATATTTACACTGTGATGATGACCATCATACTATTAATGAGATCTAAGAAGGCTGAAATTTTAACTGGCACATTATGTGTGTTAAAAAATGTGATGGGAAAGAGAAAAATCCCCATTTACTTTAAGCTGTCACTGTAGGCTTAAAAAGCTTTTAGCCAATGTGTCATTATAGAATTGGGGAAAAATATACAGTGCATAATAGTATATTGTTTATTTTATTTTCCCAACCATGTCATCCATCTCTTGGTGGGCTTTAAATTATAACCAGGTGAAATGAAATTGGACCATTGGCATCAATAGCTCATGGGCGCCTATAGAATGAAGTGAATATGAATACGTAATTGGAAATTTTGTTTATATTTCCCTTAATTTTAGATTATCTAGCAGCAGAAAAGAGCAGCTGCTACATAGCCTCTGAGATAATATTGTGAAAAAAAATGTCTTATTTAACTTAGAGGATGACCCAATTTGCAGGTTAGAGAAATAAAATTTTATTTTTCGATTACTGCACATTTTATAATCTAGAATATTAAGACTCAGTGCCAGAGATGGGATAGTTTAATGTAGACAGTTAGAAAATAATTCCTTCTAGTATTTCTTTGCCTTTATTTTTCCCACTGTAGTTCCAGCTTATATCGCTATAATTAACCATAGAAAGAATTCAATAAACCTTTGTACATTGGGTAGAGGTACAAATGAATGAACTTGGAAAGAGGTTCCTAATGTCTTTGTGAACCTCAGAGTTACATTTTGATAAAGCTCTCCCAGACCAAAAAGATGAAGCATGTCTAATTTCTCTGGAAACCAAGGGAATGAAAAGTTTTATTGTCATCTAAATATAGCCATTGATATTTTTAGTGATAGAAGAGACATCCATTCACCTACTTTGACTTTGTAGAGATAGCAAGACTGTGCTGGGATCTGCATTTCAATCACGCAGCTCTCTGAGCCACAGAGTGTAATATATTGAGACTGAGCATTTGTTCGTTTATCAATTATTTCAGAACATTTGCTGAATATCCACTCTGTGCCAGGCACAATGCTATTTGCAGGTATTCAGAAATGAATGATACAGGTTCTTTATTTCTACTAAGAAAGTTCTATGTCTGTCTAGGGAAAGGAATACATATGGAGACCCAGCCCGAGGAGACTAAATTTGGAGCCCGGCTCTGGCCCTCTGAAGCCACGTGACTGTGATTAAATGCTGATTCATTTTCTTCACTTATAAATTGGGAGATGGCATACTTGTGTATTGTTATTGTTTGTAAATTTCATATTTGAAGGCGGATCTCTTGGAATCGGCATCTGCTGGGTCCTTTCTATTGGGTGGGGATTTTTAAAGTGGGTCAAGGTAGGAGTCCCTTCTTACCACAACGTTTGGGTCCCTTCTGGTGCAGATTGGCTCCCCATCACCTCCTCGGCCTGAAGGATTCCAGGCTGGCGTCCTGCTCATTTATGTATTGACCATTCTTGTTGCTGTGCATTAGGGTTTCTGACTGTCTCTTTAATACCACTGGGAAAACAGAACCTACTCTTGGTACTGCTTGCCTAGCTTTCCATATCTGAGGCAAATTTATAGCTCGTTGGAAATTTCCAAGATTCTTTTCTGTAGTTACTGGAAACAGAAGTGAAGGAAGGCTTGTGTGTGCATGTGTGTGTGTGTTTAAGAGTTGGGTGCAAGAGAGGCTTCCTTTTCAGTTCTTTGTTTAGTCTTTCCTACAGGTTCCATTTTTTAAGCCACAGTTTGTTTTGTTCTTTTTAAAAACTGTACAAAGGAATGAACTTCAGGTGTTTCACAGAAAAATAAGACATGAAATGAGTGTCCAGGGGTGAGGCAGAGACCATTATAAGGTGTGTGTGGCTGTGGACAGGACTTATGGAAGAGATGGGCTCACTCTAGTGGCTTCCCTGAGAAAATTGACATTAAGGGATGTGGTTGGTAAGTCTGGTAGTTCAAAAAAGACTATAGACTTCTTGACACTGCTTCCATTGAGAAGTGGAGTATATGTCCTCTCTCCTTAAATTTGGGTGGGCTTGCGACTTGACTGTAGCCAGTAGAATGCTGCATGACTTTCACAGCCAGATTGAAAAAAGCAATGCAGCTTTTGCTTTGTTGACCAGGACTCTCACTTTTGGAGCTCTGAGCTAGTCACTCTGCAAGGAAGCCCAGGCCACATGCAGAAGGCACATAGAAGAGGTCCCAAATGACAGCCAGCATCAACCACCAGACATGTGAGTGAAGGCTGCTTTAGAAGGTTCCAGTCCCCAGATGTTGAGTCACCTCTAGCTGTGGAGTTTTTCCAGCTGAGGTCCTACCTATTGCTGAGCAGACATAAACAATTTGCGTTGTACTGTGACCAAATTCCTGACCTACGAAATTTGTGAACATAAAGAAGTGATTGTTTTAAGCTATTGGGTTTTGGAGTAATTTGTTTTGCAGCAATAGTAACTGGAACAATAGGACATAGGAGTAAGGATGTGGAGTGGGAGAGACCAACAGCCTGCAGGAAGCACTATGTTCCCTTTTCCTGTAGCACCTCATATTCTGCCGTGGATGGTTGTGGCCTGAACCAACACTAGGGCAGAGTAAGAAGACTGGGAATAAGAGTCCAGAACAGGCTTTAGCATCAATTACAAGGGAAAAGAGAAGGAGATAGGGAGGAAGTTTTTGTGGCCAACAGCTGCAGGCAGTCATTTTTAGGCAACCCAACATAAATCCAGTGTAAACAAATCAGTGGGTACCTGTACAAAAGTTCCTTTATAAGAACCTAAGTTTCAGGAATGGGGATTCTGTTTTTGCAAACTCAGATATATATATCAATTTCCTAGTCAAAGTTTTTCAAAAAGAATGTTTCCATCTAGACTGTGGGAACAGTTATTCTCCTGATTATTTGACAGCAGAGAGGAATGGCACATGTGCAATAAAACCAGGACTCCACTGTCCAAGTTAGGTCCATGGAACCAGGGCAGGGAGAAGGTGATCGGACCAGTCCAGGGCAGAGCCCAGCCACTGAAAGTCAGGGACTTTTCAAAATTTATTGATTTTTGTTGAGCGAGAGATGCATACACTTCATTTTGATTTTCCACTTATTTAGGCATTGGTTCTTGTATGTGCCCTGACCGAGGATCAAGCCTACAGACTTGGCATATTGGGATGATACTCTAACCAACTGAGCTACCCAGCCAGGGTGAGAGTTGGGGACTTCTGCTCCAGAACCTTCCATGTTGAGAAACAGCATGGTTCTCACAAGGGACCAAGGTACCCTGCTACACGAATAAAGAGCACTTAGAGATTTGGTGCTTACTATATCCAGTTTGAAGTTTTCCCCTAAGATATAATTTATAGATTAATCTTTAAAAAAATAAATAAAATGATCTCAACTGAGGGAGAAAGGCTTCTAACCCAGTAGGTTTCTTAAATCATTCTTATGAATAGACTGTTTTTCTAATTTCTTCCCTAAGTTTTTGTATGATATATTGTTACACCAGAATGTGAAACCAGCCAAATGAGCCCCAGGAAAGAAATATTGCTCCAAAGTAAATATAGAAACTTGGTTAATACTACATGATCAGATATCTTGCAAATAAGACACACAATTAAAATATCATCATATATGAGATTGGGAGTTACAGATTGTATGATATAGTCCCACCCTGCCGAAGCAGAAATTTAATATACTTACTGAGTCTGGAGAAGAATTCTGGGAAAACGGAACTTTGGATCTGTATGGGGAGGAGAGGATGGTTATATAGAAATATGGCTGAAAACTAGGGGACACAGAGGCACAAAATCAGATCATAAATCTTTTATATAGAGTAAATGTTTAGCAAACCATTATCGCTGCATGAAGCATGTAACATACTTGGATGTGAAGCAATTCTCAAAGCTTAGTTAGCACTGGTCAAAACAAAACTGCCAGATTAAATTCTATTAAAGAAAATTATATATATATATATATATATATATATATATATATATATGCAAAATTCAAAGCAAAACAGTGTTCTACTTATTCTAAACAAAACAAGGAAATGCCACTAAATGAAAGAATCTAGAATAAAGAGGTATTTTAAAAAAACACATTATGATGTGTACATTATTATGTACCTGGAAGAGTCCATAATTTAAGAGATGCCCGAAAAAGTAGCATTATTCTGATGCCATTGAAAGTGGCAGCATCAGAAGAGCAAATAGAGGCCAGCAAAATGGAAGCTACAAATGAAGAGACACTCGAACTGTGGGGGAACGTCTATTTTTGGAGAGCTTAAAGTAAGTCATTGCCTGGCATTGCAAAACTTTTATTGTAAAAACTTATTGTATTGTGACATTATTTTACTTTAATGAAGCAGCTTACACAACTTGATATATATATTCATAAACAAGTTAGAAAGATACTAAGTGTCTTCTAATAAAGATTATTAGGCACAAAAAGAGACTTAAAGATTTCCCTTGAAAACCCAGTGTAACTTTTTTTTTCTTTTTTGCTGGATCCTTTCATGGGTGGTGGTCAACCTTATTCTCTGTTTAATGTAGATGGGACTCTGTTCTCCCGACCTGTGCATTTTCATGTAGTAAGGGACATGAAGGCTTTCCTTCTCTAGGGTCTTACAAATGGCTGACCGTAGCCCAGCCGAGCTGCAAACCCTGGTCTTAAAGGATCAAAGACTGACATGGAGCTAATTTCCTACAATGATTCTACAGCCTGGGGAGTTAACAAAGGAAAAGGTTACCTATTGCCATTTATTGAACTAATTAAAAATTTTAAAAAACATAGCTTTCAATAAAAAGTATATCTTAGCGCATGATACTAATTAGTCATTTTATTTTTTGGCTTGAAAAAGCCATAACCTGATCCTACTTTTTCAAAGGTTTCCAACGCTCAGTAGATTTTGTTCATTGGTTTATTAACTTTTCCGATTCTGGGATAATTCATGTTCAGACTTCTTAAATAGGCTCACATTCACACCCTTTCGTAACATCCTATTGCAGATTGGGTCTTCCTAACCACACGACAACAACGCACAGTCTGTGGGAGCAGAGAGCCCGAGAGCCTGTCTCGCTCATCTAGAATGTGCTTCCCAGCGAGTGTGTTCTGAGCCAATAAAGGGAGACGTGGGGTCTCCAGAGGATGAGGTGACTGAGTTTAGACCACGAGTGACTAGTGAGGTGATGGTGGAGCAGAATCTTACTGCCTAGTTTCACAACCCAGAAATCCACTAGTCATCTACTTCAGTGACAGTCATGCTCGTGGGAGGACGGCACAAACCTGCGACACAGCTTTCCACCAGAATGTCAATTACTAGAATTAGTTTAATTTGCAGAGTGCTTTTCCAGTGAGCTTTGATCGTTTGAGTTAACAGATGCTGTAGCCAGCCAGGTCCGTCAAAACGTTCTTATATTCTGGCTTTCGACCTGTTGTTTTTCGAGTGGTGTTTCTGGTCTTGAAAAGCTGTATGGCCTCAGGCACCAAAACCATAGACCTCTGGGGACAGAGCCCTCTCTGATTTTGACTCATTCAGGGGTCCAGAGTTTTTCATACACATCTTCAGTTCTAACCAAGTAACCGTGGGCCCAGAAGTGAAGTTTTCCTAAATATTTGTAAGGGAGAAAGAAAAATCATGGGACAGATTTTATCTGGCTCTGTGACTACTTTTGAAGTCTTGAGTAAGACTGAACATTGTGTAGGATTTCCTTTGTGTGTCAGAGAAATTTTCAACAACCCAGGCAGTTAGATAAAAGAGAAACCTGGACCTATTTGGAGATGAAAGTCTTCCAATGAGGGCATGCCAAATTCATCGAAGAATATCTTTTCAAAGGAAATGTTTGCTTCCTTTTGAAAATTCATCACTATAAAGCTCATTGTGTGATTATGCTAGTTGTGTGATTTTTTGAGAAACAACTGAACATAATATATGGGTGTCTCATCAAAGGCATGCTGGGCGATCCTTTTTATTGCAATGGTGAGATGTATGTGTTCTGAGTGCCTGGCTTCCCAAGGAAAAGACATAATTTGTACCCAATCACTATTTCTAACTGGGAAAGCTTCTGAACAGCTATGGTCTGGAGAAAAGTTGAGGCTTTCTTTTTTTTTTTTATTCCTGGAAAATATTTTACATCTGAACTTCAGAAGAAATATATATTTTTCCTGCTCTGTTTTTGGCATGCCAGACTGGTCCTGCCCTTTGAGAAATGGCACAGTTACCTTGTTAACCAGCTTCGAGCAGATCCAGCCCTGACCCTGCTTGGGCTCTGCTCTGGGCAGGAAGTGGTTTTTCCCTCAAGCCAGATTTCATTTTCAAGTCTAAATCTTGTGAGATCTTGAGGCACTAAATCAATAGCTCTTATTCAGTCAGCCCTGAGAGGAAGGCAGTTATCAGAAGGAGCACAAGTGAAGGCAGGTGACAGCAGATGAAGCTGGGATTATTTTCCAAAGGCAGGCTCTCAGGTCTGGTGACGCTTCCCTGACCTACCCCAGATCTTTTTCCTCTGACCCAGTTTGGTGCCAAGCTGTGCCTGTCATCAGAATAGGGTGTGCCATTTTGTTCTTGAAATAGAAAAACAAGTAAAAATATTTATGTCCTAGTTAACTAGTCAAAAATGCATATTGAGCCAAAAATAATTGCCTACTTTAAAAAGGAAAAAATCAGCTGAGGGAGATATGAATATCATGTGCTACAGAGTGAACTCTAGTGTCAGCCATGACATACTTTAAGAGGTGTGTCCCCCCTCCTCCCACCCTCCTCCCAACATGTAAAACAAGGAAGTCAAACAAAAGCACAGAGTTTTCAAAACACAGAAAAGATCCTTTGATAAAATATACAATGAAAGGCATGTCATAACAAGAATAAAAGATTGAAAATGGAAATACCATTTCCTCCTGGAAGTCATCCTGGATCTGGCAAAATGCACTGGATTCCCCGCTCCCTACACCATCATTGCATGTCTTCTATTTAATGCCGAATATTATAGCAGAGCCTAAGGACGTATATTATATGGGCCTTGATTGCAAAGCTTCAAGAAGCTCAGATCCTAAAATTGCAGAGAGGAAGAGAATCAAAGCATTTGCAAAAGTCAGATAACTATCAGACCTAATATATCTAAGTGAATAATCGAATTTCCCTATCAAAACAAAGCTAAGGGTTTTTTTCCTGCACAAAAATACTTTTCCTAATGTAACAGAAAAACTCACAAAGGGTTGTATATAAATCAAGTGTTTGTAACTGCAGTTCTATTTTGAATATCTTTGCTTCTTAAGAGGAATTCTGGGATGATTCCTTCCTAGAAAGACTATTTTCTAACAGGCAAAACTACCCCTAATATATAGAAGTACGAGGGTTTTTATGTCCAAAGGAGGCTCCTTTCTACCAAAGCTTTACCAAACGGGCAACTGTCTTTCTGGTATGTGATAATTACTTTCTGTTCATTCCTTACATTTGGTTCGGTTTAATGTTGGTTTCGGTTTCATTTTCAATTCTGTTTAAGGCACATTAGGACAGTGGAAGCTGGGCACTAAAGGAGCTAAAACCAAAGGGACCACAGTATCCAGCTTCTGTGATTGCTCCTGGGTTTCCACATCTGCCTGTGATCTATTCACATACCTTCAGGGACCAAATTTTAATCTAGACTACCCTCATTATTGAAGAAAACACACACACACATACACACAATTTGATCACTAGAACAAATTAACCAAATATGAAGAAGAATCTTGTCTAGATTGGTAACCATAGTGCTGTGCACTTTTACAGGATTTGGAAATCTTAAAAACGAGTTCAGAAAGCGATCAAATTTGGATCACTGAAAATCTGAGGACACTCATGCCTATGGCTCAGGTGTACAGTAAAAACCTGCAGCTTGGTGAAGGGCCCCTTGGAAAAACTTTTGAAAGCCAGTGGCCTGTCATTCCTAGAATGTACTAGGACCAGGTTGGGGACACAGGAAGCAGGCCCCTCTCTGCTTTGGGGAGTCTGGGCATGACACCAGCATCAGGGACGCAAGCCCTGCGGTCTCTGGGATGAAGCAGCAAGCCACCAGCCACTATCCTCCAAGTTCATGATCAGTGAAAGCTCCAGGTCTGAGCTCTGACATTGTGGAGAGAGGCTCACCAGTGGATGCCATTTTCCTCTGCCCCTGCAGAGTCACAGCTGAGACTGGGAGAGAAGTTTGTCTTTCCAAGGAATCCTGGATCAAATGCATTCCGTTCAATGGAATCTTAAAAAAAAAAAAAAAAAAAATCAAGATCCCTGTGGTAGGTATCAGTCATTGGTTTCCAGTTACTCCACTTTTTTTACAAGTCTTAAGGATCCTATAAACTTTGAAAGTTGTAGTAAAATATTTATGGAGCAAGTCAAAGAAAAGTTGGTAGTCTAGGTGAAATTTTGATATGACTCAAATTCCTTTCTACTCTCTTATTTTCGATCCATAAGAGCATAGGTCCCTGGTTGGCCTGGAGAAACATCAGCTCCTGCCACCTCCTAGACCTGGAGAGGTGTGACTTCCACAGTTGCTAAATTATTTTATTTCTTTTCTTCCTGGAGTTAAAATCCAAGAAATGATTTTAATGAAAAATGACAGTCCACATTCATGCTGGTGCCACAGCTGAAATCTCTCAGCTCATTGCTCCTTCTGGATTTTCCTGGGGAAGGGCTTTGGATCCGCTTTTGCACCGTGCGTAAGAAACCCGAGCATCGCAACTGCTGTTTCAGGTTTTTAGGGGAAATATAAAATGGAGGCCTGACTAGTAAAATCTGCCACCCAAAGCCCAAGGCACTCTTTACTGCCGCAGTCATAGGGCCCTGGTGGAGCTCCATCTGGAGCAGTCACCTTTTGCCTTTGTGCCTTTGCTCCCCGGCCAATACTCAGGACCCTCCCCTTTCTGGCCAGGGTGTGGGCCTTTAATGGCAGGGTGCTGTTCCACGGCTGCCTCGACACTACGAACAGTGGGGTTGGTTTTAAGCAAAGTGCTTTGGGGTTCGTAAGTCTGCACGGGGCAGGAAAATGCTATTGCATATAAATGTGTGCAGTATTATTCCAGGAAAAACATATGAATGTTTTGGAAGTCATAAGGGATTTCCTAAATAACTGCAGCACATGGCAGCCAAGAGGCTTTTGCTCCGAGAAAGCCCAAGATCATAACTGCAAGTGTGTTATGAGGCAAGAAAAGGTCAAGAACCACGGGCAAAAGTAATGCCTTGTTTGGTTCTACTACCCTAATTCTGGGGGTGAAATCAAGTTCATGTCCCTTTGTTCCAAAGCATGATTAAAAAGTAACAGAGTAGGTGCCTCAACAAATGCATCTGAATAAATGTGGCTTTCCAATTAGCCATGGAGAAAACTCTAATTGCTGTGATACATGTTTGCTGAAACCTTTTTAGAAATGCTTTCCTCAACCCCTCTTATCTCCTAGAGTGTTTATTTTTATAATTAAATATTTCCCCCTAGATTGTGATATGCACGACTTCTTGACATTTCGTATGTATTAATTACTATTGTGACGGTTCCCATTGAATGCCGTCACTAGCTATTTTCTGGGTTTGTGCCCTGTACAGGAATATATCCTGGCACACCGTAAAAATGTAAAAAAGTTTACTGAATGAATGGCCTTCAGAGGTAGTTTATGACCCACACAACAAAAGTTGCCTAATACTTGGAAGCCACATTTTGCTTTATACCAAAGCAGTATCACGCATTTGATCATCGATATTCACCAGTTCTATTTTCAAATGATTTTTGGTTAATTTTAAGAATGAAGTGCACCTTCTTGGTATACAGATTTGTAACCATTGAGACTATTTTAAAAGAATGTGCTCTTGGCTTTGGAGGTGATTCCAAAGGAGGAATTTCCAAAATATTTTAAGCCGTGACTGCATCATTGTGTAGTGATGCCCAGTGGAAAAATATTTTTTTAAAGCAGTACAACTGCTCTTTAAATGTTACTGAGAGTTACCGGAGGCCGAGAAATCAGTTCAGTATTGTGACAGATTTCCTTCATTTTGGGAAAAATCAGCAGAGTAAGCACTTCAGTTTGTCTAAGAACAGTCATTTGTGTAATGAAAATTATTATCAATTGATCCTAGACATTGGAGGCTGAGATGTGACGTGTTTTAGTTAATAAAATGGAGTCCAATTTTAGTAGGACAATGTCCTTGTAGCCTCTCTGAATAGGGATTTAGAGTTTAGTGTTTCTCTCTGACGTTGTTCTAGGAAGATGTATTTGTATGTGTGTGTGCAGGCATATTTTGTCAATTTCTTTGTTTAAGGATATTGCAAAACACAGAAGGTAGCCTGACCTTTTCTTCACATTGAGGAAAAGACTGGGAATAAAAATGAAACCAGATTTGGCCAGTGCCGTCTGAGTCAGAGCCCCAGGCGTGGTGTGGTTAAGACCAGTAGATGGAAATGAACCATTGATTACTGTGATTGGTGTTTGGGAGCCGTGGAGACTGCAGCACAGTCAGTGGGCAGTTTGAGGGCTCCTTTTGAAGGAAGGGGAAGCTCCCTTTGCCAGTCATTTTGGGGTGAGAATAAGGAGGCCTGCCACTTATTTACTGGATTCAGTGGTGGAAAGAGACTTGGAGATTAGTTGAAAGGAGGCTGAGCTGGCTCGGTCTTGTAGAAATTAGCCCAGAGCTTGGCTTTCAAAGCTGTGAACTTCTAGAGTAACAACTTTTTTTTGGTTAATTTTTATTTTTCAATTACACTTCACATTATTCTGTGTTAGTTTCAGGCAGTCAAAGGGATGCAAATTACAGCATAGAGAACATAGGCAATAATGTTACAGAGTAACCAATTTGAATAAGCTTGTGACCGTTCCCCTGAGTTGTGATTGTGTCAGCCCTGAGCCTCCAGGAGAATGTTCAGTGGGATCGTTCCTCACTGTGCTGTGAGGATCTCTAGTGTCTGCACTTGGGGGCTCTTGCTGCAGAGAGGGCTGAGCAGCTGGAGAAGCCAGTTTCCAGCTCTCTCAAGGGCACTTGCAGAGTATGGGGTCAGAGTGGCTGGAGGGATGGCAAGAGGCTCCTGGGAGCGATCGATGTCACACCCAGCATTTGTCAGTTGTTCTCCAAAGTGTTCATGGACCAGGGAGAAGGTAAGTTGGCACTGGACCTCAAAGTCATAGCAATTTGGATGCTCAAGGAAACATGATCATTTCGGTCGTTATAGATGGGTGGTGGGCTCTGGGAACACTTTGATTCCAGCTGAAGCCGTTCAGGGTGACTGCTTGGAAGGAGACACCATTGACATGTCTCTAAGATACTTGTGACCTAAAGAAAAAAGGAGACAAGCATTAGACATTTGAATTCCACATTCGATATGTATTTAGGGGTTCTCATGACGTATATGAAATGTTAAAATTTCACTGAAATATGTAGTTTTCAGTAAGCTGTTTGATATTCTTCACTATAACCTTTTTCC
Source organism: Carollia perspicillata (assembly GCA_004027735.1). Lineage (NCBI taxonomy): Eukaryota > Metazoa > Chordata > Mammalia > Chiroptera > Phyllostomidae > Carollia > Carollia perspicillata. The sequence continues at coordinate 26,987 of PVKM010016267.1, forward strand.
TGCAGCCCTTAACAT
>PVKM010016268.1:0-26947 GCA_004027735.1 Carollia perspicillata
ACCTTGTCCAACTTAATAAAAGCAGTAGACAGAAAACAAAACCAAAATTGACATAAATTATTTACTACCATGTAGGTTGAAAGTATGACAAATCCTAGGATTTAACATCTAGCTTGGGACAATAAAGTAAAAATTGCTTTCAACTGTTGAGCTGCATGGAAAGTTTTAAATGCAAGTTACAGTATACCAGAGTCCTATCACCACTCCCCCAGCAAAGTGCTCCCTCCCTGTGTCCCTCCCACAGCCTGACTAGGAAAAAAGTTATTCACAAATAGTCACCAGAACTTAACTACTTTTGGGATTCTGTCATTCCTCCAGATAGTGCCTACATGTTGGAAAAGTTTTACCCTCAGAACAATTTCTTCAAATCTAGTCTTTTCTTGTGTCAACCCTTTCATCAAATGGTGTTACTAAATGGATAAAGAGAAAAGGAAGAAAAAAAGGTGGACACTGAGAGCCACATGGGAACGAAGCTCAGTAATAACCTTGAAGATATACAGAATCATGTGAGAGTGTGGAGTCTGTTACATCACTGTAAACTCTAAATCTGCAGTCCCGACTGACTCAAACAATGTCTGTGATGATTTTATGGTGCATATCACATGAAACATGAGTCAAAGACTTTTTAAAATAAGAATATTTCATGTGTCCTTGGGCTACTGTCAGCCTTTTTACATCATGGAACTTGTTTCCCACCTGGCTGTATTAGAAATTCCCCTGGTATATACAGATGTCTTTGCCTGGTGTGGGGCGGCACACATTTCATACTCAAACAAAATATATGCAAAAGTACTTTGAACACCGTCCACTGTCATGATTTTTTCCTGTGGCAGAGTTGCTGTCCTGGGGACAGGGAAGGTGCAACTAAGCTAGTCACAATTTCTGGGCTGCCTGATGTTGTGCTATATATTTTCCATGTTGGTTTCACTGTGCTCATGGAGCATTTTGCAAAATTAATACGACACAAACCTCTGATTTTCCTTCCATTGGCTGCCATAGAATCTGATAGCAATGACTGAACATCTTTAGAGCCCATTCTCCTAACCTGTCTCACCTATAGCTTCAAAAAGACAAATGTGACCCAGTAACAGAATAATCTAAGATGGTTATTTTAGCAGAAAGTAGCCAAGATGGTAAAGTACATCATTGGTTTTGATCTTTTGAATGCTGGTTAGTGGTAAAGAACCTAATACAAAATTCAAAACTATGAATAACTCTAAATACAATGGGAGAAATAGGAGAAAAGTGCAATATTTATTTACTATTTCTTCACGGGCTTTACTCAGGTGTTCATCTTGAAAAGAAATACATTGATTTACTTTTCACAGGATCAGTATGCAAAATTATTATGGTAAGCACAGTTTATATATATGCTAATTAGCCAGTAGCTTGCATGGCCATCTTTTTCAAAATCCTAGAAAAATAGTGAGTTGTGCCACAGAAGTAGCTGTCCAGTAGTCTAGCAGTCAGGGCTGTGATTGTTACTATACTGGAGTAGATTTTATTGGTGGACTTAGAAAAGCTCTAAGGCACAAGATGAGTGGCTATATTACTGGGGTTGTTCTGTGTGCTCTCTGTGCTGGATGCTGTGGCTCAGTTTAACTAACAGCCTAGAGGACTTCATTTGTGACTGGTCTGCCCTGTACCAGTGTGAGCAGCAGGAGCCTGGAGAGACTTGGCTTGATTGCTCACTCCTCATGTCCCTGGAAGCCAAGAAATTCAGGGCCAGGAGCATCTTCCCAGGCCACCCTATTGCTGCTCAGAGCGTAGTTCCTCCTAAACACCTCCATTTGGGGAGCCAAAAAATTCTCTGGCATTTGAAGGGATAACTTGCAATTTTTAAAAAATTTTGTTACTTTCCTTGAAATCCAGAGCGATATAAGCTTTTCTTTTATTCATATCAAAATCTGAGAAGCAGTATTTCCAACTACCTCTGCCTTTGGCCCGGTAGCTGTGTCCTTTTGTAGGACAAGACACTCTCAGTCAGCACTGGATGCAGTGTCTTTCAGGGAATACCATGAACCAGCTGATTAATGGATGACTCTGTGTGTGTGTGTGTGTGTGCACATGTGAGTGTCTCCTTTGTGTGTGTCTGTGTATGTGCTTGTCTGTGCTTTGCATACCATCACACACACATACAAACTCACAACTTTTTTAAAAAATATTTTATTTATTTATTTTTAGAGAGAGGGGATGGGAAGGAGAAAGAGTGGGAGAGAAATATCCATGTGTGGTTGCCTCTCACATGTCCCCCACTGGGGACCTGGCCTGCAACCCAGGCATGTGCCCTGACTGGGAATCGAACCAGCAACCCTTTGCTTCACAGGCCTGTGCTCAATGCACTGAGCTACACCAGCCAAACTCACAACTTTTAAGTCTGTCATGAGTATTACAAGGCTGTCAGTTAATAACTGAATATGAATATGAATATGAATATGAAAATGAATTTCTAGTCATTTTTTGGGCCAACTTCTTGTGGAGAGAAAAATATGATACTGAAAATTGATTTTACTTTGCTGATGGCTAAAGAATGGAAACAATGAGTCTGAGATTGAAGAAAGTGTTTGCTTGCAGGCAGAAATGAAGCATGAGTCAAAATTCCGTGCCCAACCCTGGCTCAGGGATCCAATGAGGATTTAGCTATCTCCAACTACACACTCCAGGCTAGCAGTGTAACCCATAAGTTCCCTCAGCCTGCATAAGTGAACTTCACTGACTCTGTGTGCTTGACAGAAACCCCAAACAGGGACTGTGAGGTAAGCCTGGCTACTGAGGATCTGACCCTCACTCATTTGCTAAAGAGATGGGAAGATAGTCCTCATTCATGAAACTCAGTGCCAAAGTTGTTTTCTCATTGCCATGGTGGAAATTTGAAGAGAGGAGTCTGAAAATAACACCGATGAGAAATAGAATGGAAGTTTCCCTCATTACAGTCTCCACTGAAATCTTTGTGGCATCCGATGATTAGAATTTGGACTTGAGGTCTAGGCAGGTAGTAGACAGTGTGGGCCTAAGAATACATATGCAAGCCCCAGGAAATATGGGGAAGGGGTGGGGCAGAGGTGGGGAGAGAAGTCTGGCAGGCAGCTGTTGAAACAACACTGACCAGAAGAACCCCTGCCCAGCTCCAGCCAATCGCCATCTTGCAGAAACTGGCATGGGTAAGGGACAGAGAGTCTAGTCTGCTGATTTTTAAGAAAAACCATACAAGAGAATTTATATGTGAAAACTGTTTCTAAACATTAGCTCAATATTTAAAAACACCAGCAAAGCAAAACAAAATAGTCCTGAAAGGCCATGTTGACCATGATCTGACAGGTTGCAATCTCTGGTCCAGAGTTTTTCATGTTACATGAGATTTTGATTCCAGTATTTAGATCTGGTTATGTTGAAGGAAGCTGAGTCTATTGTTTGGGATACTTACATACTGAAGATCAGTCAAAATTTATTTTATAGTCAAGTTAATAATAATCAACGTGTGTGTCATTCTCAGAATGTGATCATGTTTTCAAAAAGGAAAATACCTAAAAATGGTGCAATACTCTTCACCATTGATAAAAATGGGGAGACTGCTGTGGAATATGTAAGTGAAAGGGGGTCACGTTTCACACCTTGAATAAGGAGGGAGGCATGGGAAGCAGTGTGGGCTAGAGATCAGGAGGCCAGCACATCCTTCTCATGCTGTCTCCGACACTGAGTTAAGTCATTGTGCCTGAAAGGTGAACTCTATGGATAAATAAGAATATTTAATCTTAGAATATCAGTAGGTTCTCAGGTCTCATCTAAGAGGCACTTACCTTTCAAAATATATCTTGAATAAAATCAGTGAATTTAACAGTTTTAAATACAATAACAACAATATTGTAACTTTGCTTGTGCTCTTTTTCACTGAACATTTTTTTGAATAAATCTATAGCAGTATTGCCATAATTAAAATGCATGCTGTGGTAGACTCTTACATTGTGTTATGTTATAATTTGCCCAACCATCTCCCCTCTTTGTTGACATTTTGCTATGAGTATCTTTGTAAACATTACTTATTTTACCCTTTAAATTACAGAAAATTCTGATTTTTTGCTTCTTATGTTTGAACAGCCCATGCTTTGCACATTTTGTATCATTACTTCTACATCTCCCTTTCAAGGCCCAGTTCAGAGGCTGTGGATCAGCTGATTAATCAGTATTTTGGGTCATGTGCCTGGAGACAGTGCCTATCAACAGGAACAATTTTTTCTCATGCCTGTTTGTTTATCAGTGTTTATGTAGTTATATCAATATTTCATTTTGCTTAATTGTTTTATACAATGAGTAGGAAAATGAAGACTTTTTTCCATTCTGGCAAAATATGCCTAACATAACACTTGCCATTTCAACCATTTTAAATGGATAATTCAGTGGCATTAAGTACTTTCAGTGTTGTACAACCATCACCACTACCTGTTTCCAGAACTTTTTCATCCTCCCAAACAGAAACTCTGCCATTAAACAATAATTCCTCATGGCCCTCTCCCAAACCCTCATAATTCTATTTTCTGTCCCTATGAATTTGACTGTTCTAAGTACTTCAAATAAGCATAATCATGAAACATTTTTTTCTTTTGTTTGGTGTAAGTAAAAATTCTAAGGAGGAACTATATAATTTTTACAATCTTAATGAAATTAAGATGAAGATGGAAATTATCAGCAGTGATAAAATGATAAACCTTCAGCATAATCAGATATAAACCTGTACATTCCATTGGGAAATAAGAGAACAATTAAAGATTAGACAAAACAGAGAGAAAAGTTGGAACTAAGAAGGTAAGGACTGTAATAAAAGGTGAGGCACAACACCTTTAGCTTTCAAGAACTAGGCCTTCAATGACAACATGCACATCTGATGCAGTCACTGTGTGTCCCTCCACGGCATGGAGTAGCATCTCTAGAAGATAAATAGCCAGATGAAAGGAAAGTTGAGCTTTTTCTTTCATTGCCGTTGTTGCCCACCTGCTATGCACTGTATGAGACAATGGGAGTGTAGAAGTGAGTAAAATTTGCCACAGTCCTGAGAACATGTGTTCTGGTGGGTGAACCAGACCCTCAGGTGGATCTGTGAACTCCAGTGAAGTAAGCACTCTGCTACAGGCATTGGCACAGTGTTGCTGAGGGCAGAGAGCCACAAGTCACTCACTGTCATCTCAAAACAATAAATATCTTAAATGAAAAGCATGCCTGTTTCTTCACATCTTTGGCCCTAGTTACTTCCCACAAACTTGGGATAAATCCAAACTGTGGATGATAAAACCCAGGACATGTCACCCTCACCCTCTCTCTTGGGTTTCTTACAGTGCCTCCTGTAGGCCACACTTTGGGCTCAGTCTAGTGGGTTTTGCTGTCTCTCTGCTTGGAAGACCCTCCCACACTTCTTGGCTTTGAAGATTCCTATTCCTCTTCACTCCTGAGGTGTAACATCATTACATTAAGGATCCCCTCCCTGACCGGGCAGACAAGATTAAGGTCCCTGCCCTATGATTCCATGGTGACTTACAAATTCCTGTCCAACATTGCCTGAAATTACAGTGCCTTCTTTGATATCCTTGGTCCCATAGATGGTAAACTCCATGAGATAGAACCATGTCTATCTTGGTTATTGCTGTGTCTCAGTGCTCTGCACACTTTATGGTGGTAAGTGCTTGGAAATGCCCATGGGTAAATAAGTGAAATAATAAGTAATAAAATAATTTATCAGTTTCTAGGAAGGATTAATATTTTCTTTGGAATGATTTTCTGTAATATGCATGATTTCCACCTAATGACTTACAGACTGTATACTCATTTCTCCAATATGTTTCCTGAGCACCAACTTGGGATTTTAAAGTGAGCAGGCTGCCTTTCTGCCATACAGGCCCCATTTTGCCTGTAGTTGCAACTTGGATTTGGAATCAGTCAGGTTTTTGTAGGATCTTTAGCAAGTTCAGAAAGTTGCTTTCTATTACTAGTTTGCAACGTGTTTTTGTCTTGGTTGGATGTTGAATTTTGCCAAATGATTTTTCTGCACCAGTTGGTAAAATCATGTAATTTTTCTTCTTTAGTCTGTTAATATGATGGATTATATTGATTGGTTTGAGTCAGTCTTGCATTCCTGAAACAAACCTAATTTGGACATGTTGTATAATTCCTTTTATATATTGTTGAGTTCTTTGGTAATATTTTGATAAGTATTTTTGCATCCACACCAATCCTTGTAGCTAATTCTAGAGTGTGAAGGGATTCCCAGCCCCCCATCACCAAGAAACATTTGGACACCGCCTTGGTGTCCTACAATTCAATTCAATTCTGATACTATCTGCTACCCAGGGATAGCATCAGATTCTAGAGATTAAGGGCTCTGTCCCACAAGACTGTCCTTGCTGACATGCCCCCTCATGCTTCCCACTCATGTACTCTTCAGATTCCAATTGCAAGTCCAATTTGTCACCATTGCTTCTGACTGAATGGCTATGTTTTATAGGTTCTGATGACTTCCCTCATTGGGTTCTACTAAATCGCTAGAATAACTCATAGAACTCAGAGAAACACTTTACTTAAAATTACTGGTTTATTCTAAAAGCTACATAACTCAGCAACAGCCAGATGAATGAGATGCATAGGGCAAGGTGTGGGGAAAAGGTGCAGTGCTTCCATGCCCATTCTAGTTCTACCACTCTCCACAAATCTCCACGTGTTCACCAACCAGGAAGCCTGCCAAACCGAGTTTTTTGCATTTTTATGGAGGCTTTAATATGTGGGTATGATTGATTAAATTTTTAACCATTGTTAATCATTTCAAACTTCAGTCCTTTCTCCCTCTCTGAAGGTCAAGGGGTTGGAACTAAAAGTTTCAACCTTCTGTAAAAATAACAAAACACACCTTTGTCACTCTTATCACTTATTAGAAGACAAACATTTTAGGAGCTCTGTACCAGGAAAAGGGTAAAAAATTCTCTCCCTTCCCTGTTTTAGTTATTATAGCTAGACTAGTAATAAATAATAAAATTGACACAAGGCTACATTAACAGAAGAAAACCCAATTTCATATGTGCTCATGGGAGAATCATAATATGATACTCAGATCATAAAATGAGGCTCAAACAAAATGACTGGACCAGACACATTTTTATACTTTTTAGACAAAGAAACAATAAATTTGTGAAAATTGACAGGATAAAGAAAGTTAATGCTTATCAGAAAGGTTTGGGCTTGGGTAATAACTCTAGTAAAGGCCTTAATAGGTTTTGTCTATAGAGACTTTTGGACTCTGGAGTTTTTAAAACTCTTGTGATAAGGTTGTCTCTTGGTCCTCAGAAGAAGGGAAGGCACCAATCACATGGGAGATTTATCTCTTGCTGTTAGGTGGACAAAGAGGTCAGGGTTGTCTTCTTGCGTGGGCAGTTTCTTAAGTAACTTTAATTCAAAATAATCCGTATGCTATTGTGGGATAACTTGGGGTGGCTTGCCCTGGGCACCAGCAGACTACATATATATTTCTTATTATAAATCAATACTCAAAAAGAATACTGTTCTTTTCTTTTCTTTTTTTTTTTTTTGTACTGTCTTTGTCTGATTTTGATTTCAGAGTAATACTAGCTTCATAAAGTCTATTTTTTTGAAGAGATCATGTAGAATTTATATTGTCTTATAGAAATCACTTGTGAAAGCTTCTGGAACTAGAGGGTTCTTCTTTGGGGGAGTCTGAAATGTACAAATTCAATGTTTTTTATAGTTTTAGGGATTTTCAAATAAATCTTTATATTGGGTGAGTTCTGGCTATGTGCACCTTTTCAAGGTATTGGTTCATTTAAAATGTCAAATATGTGTATAGAGCTGTTCATAGTATTCCCTTATCATCCTTTTGATTTTGGTGGGGTCTGTAGTGATGCCCCTGTGTAATTCACAAATTACTGATAATTTGTGCCTTCTCTTTTTTGACCGTGTTGCTAGAAGTTTGTCATTTTTATCAATCTTTTCAAAAATCCAGCTTTTAATATCATTGATATTTTTCTATTTTCTTGTTTTTAGGAAATTTTTGTTTTTAATTTTGCTGATTTCTGTTCTTCATAATTTCCTTCCTTCTGCTTCCTTTCATCTTTTGATCTTCTTTATTAAGGGTCTTGAAGTGAAAGACTAGATTATTGATTTGAGACTTCTCTTTTCTAATGAATGTATTTAGTGCTATACATTTCTCTGGCACTACTTTAGTTGTGTCCAACATTTTAATATATTGTTTTTTCATTTTCATTTAGTTTAATTTACTTTTAGATTTTTCTTGAGACTTCCTCAAGACTAATGGATTATTTTTTTGTAATATCACTATGAGATATAATTTACAGAGTACAGTTGACCTTTGAACAATTTAAGGGTTAGGGGTGTCAACCCCTGACACAGTAAAAAATCCACGTATAACTTTTGACTCCCTAAAAACTATTTATTGCTTATCATTGACCATAAGTTTTACTTATAATATAAAGGTCACTTAACATATATTTTGTATGTTATATGTATTATAAACTGTATTTTTACAAGCAAGCTAACAAAAATGTTAGTAAGAACATTAGGACAGTTATTTATTTATAGTGTTTATTGAAAAGTATCTGCATGTAAGTGCGTCCACACAGTTCAAACCCATGTTGTTCATGGCCCCCTTTATACTTTTCATCTATTTAAAGTATAATATTTCATGGTCTTTAGCATGTCCACAGTTGGGCAACCACTTCTACAATCAAATTTAGGATATTTTCATCACCCCTAAAAGAAATTTCATATACTTTAGCTATAACTATGCCATTTCCCCATTCTGTCCCATCCCTAAGAAATACCTAATCTATTTCTTGTTTTTGCAGATTTGTCTATTTTAGATATTTTATATAAATGGAAACATACAATATGTGGTTTTGTGACTGGTTTCTTTCACTTAACACAATGTTCTCAAGGTTAATCTATGTTGTAGTATGTGTTAGTGTATCATTCACATGGCCAAAACATATTTCATTGTTTGGTTTTCCTATCTTTTGTTTATCCATTCATCAGTTGATGGACATTTGAGTTGTTTTTATCTTTTGGCTATTATGAATAATGCTGCTATGAAATTTTACTGTACAAGTTTGTGTGTGGAAAGGTTTTCATTTCCTTTTTGTATATATCTAGGGATGAAATTTCTAGGCCAAATGGCAAGCCTATGTTTAACTTTTTGAGGAAATGTCAAAAGATTTTCTAATATGACTGTACAATTTAAATTCCCACCAGCAGTGTATAAAGGTTACCATTTCTCCACATTCTCATGAACATCATTATTTTCTTTTTGATTATAGACTTCCTAGTAACTGAAGACCCATAGGTTGTTGAGAGTATGTAGTTGATTCTCCAAGTTTAGAGACTTTCTAGTTTATCTGTATGTTATTGATTTCTAGTATGACTTCATTGCAATCGGAGAATACACTCTGTATGATTTTAGTTCTTTTAAGTTTATTGAGGCTTGTTTTTAGGGCCCAGGATGTGTTCTACTTTGGTATATGTTCTGTGGAGTCTTGATAATAATGGATATTTGGTTGGAGTCTTTGGTAGAATGGGATCCTATTGGTTGATTGTCTATTTACTCTATCATTTGCTCTATCAGTTATTGAGAGAGTGGTATTGAAGTCTTTACCCATAATTGTGTATTTGTCTATCTCCTTTTAATTCTGTCAGTTTTTATTTCACATATTGTGTAGTTTTGTTGTTTTATGCATACACATTTAGACTCGCATGTGTTAATGGATTGATCCTTTTATCATTATGTAATATTCCTCCCTGTTTGGTAATATTTTTTGCTCTGAAGCTTACTTTTTTGGGTATTAATATAGCCATTTCTGCTTTCTTTAGACTATTATTTTAATGGTGTAACTTTCCATTCTTTTATTTTCAACTTGCCTATATCACTGTATTTGAAGTAATGTTTTTTGTAGATAGCATATAGTTGGTTCATATTTTTTAATGCATTCTACTAACAGCTATCTGTTTTTTTATCTTCACCTGAGGACAATTATTTTCATTGCTTTTTAGAGAAAGGGGAGGCACAGAGAGAGAGAGAGAAACATTGATATGAGAGAGAAACATCGGTTGGTTGCCTCCTTGTACACACCCTGAACAGGGATTGAATCCACAACTTGGGCATATGACTTGACTGGAAATCAAACTTGCAACTTTTCAGTCTACGGGATGATACTCCAACCAACTGAGCCACATTGGCTAGGGCAATAGCTGTCTTTTAATTGATGCATTTACACCATTTGTACTTTACATAACCGTTGATATGTTTGGGTTTAAGTCTGCCATTTTCTTTTTTATTCTGTGTTTTTCCTCTCTCTGTTTTGTTTTCCTGTTTTTCTATGGGTTATTCAAATATTTTTAGAATTCCATTTTTGTTTGTCTGTAGTGTTTTTTAGGGGTATCTCTTTGTATGCCTCCTATAATGGTTCCTCTAGATATTTTATTATAGAAACATAACTAACAGCAGTTTACTGGGAAGGTCATTTACTAGTAAAAGTGGAGTGTAAAACCCTTAGCTCCATTTTTGTCTTTTTTCTTCCCTTACTTATAATATAATTGTCTTAATCATTTTCCCTATAAAGAACAGCATCAAATAATGTTATAATTTTGTCAGTAGTGGTCAAACTTAATTTAGAAAACACAAGAGAAGAAGGAAAATATGAATATATGTGCAATTTGCCCATATTTTTACTTTTTATTTTTTTCTTACTTTCTGATGTTCCAGATTTCACTGTTTTCTATTTTGAGAATTTCCTTTAACTATTATTTTAGGACAGATCTGCTGGTAAAAATTTTCTTAGTTTTTCTTCAACTGAGAATGCTTTGATTTCACCTTCATTTTTGAAAAATATTATCACTGGATATAGAATTCAGGGTAGGTAGTGTATTTGTCTGTTTGTTTTTTCTATACATTAACAATATTATGTCACTTCATTATACACCCAATGGTTTCTTATGAAAATCTGCTGTCATTTTACTTTCTCTTCTACAGATAAAGGCTGTGCACATCCTTTCTCTTTGCTATCAAGATGTTTACATGTATTTACAACTCTGACTTTGGTATATCTTGATGTGGACTTCATTCAGTTAATCCTTACTGAAGGTCACTTATTTTCTTGATTCTATAAGTTTATATCTTATGCCAAATTTAGGAAGTTTTCAGTAATTATTTCTTTGAGTGCTTCTACTTTCTTTTCTCTTTCTAGGACTCTAATGATATAAACATTAGATCTTTTGCTATAGTTCCACAAGTCCCTCAAGCTTCATTTTAAGTATGCTTTCTCTCTGTTGTTCAGATTAAGTAATTTTTATCATTCTGTCTTTCAGGTTACTAGGTCTGGTGTTGAGCCTACACAGCAGAATTTTTATTTCAGCTATTATATTTTTGAGTTCTTCTTTATATCTTCTATTTTTGTCAAGGTTTTTTATTTCTTTGTTTAGACTTCTTATTTTTTACTTGTTTCAATTGTGTTTGTAATTGCTTGTGAAACACTGTTATCATCAATGTATTAAACTTTTTGTCAAATAAGTGTAACATTTCTGTTGTTATGATAGTGATATCTATTAACTGACTTTTTAAAATCCCATTTGATTGACACCTTCTTGTCTCTGGCATGATGAGTGATTTTCTATTGGAACATGGACATTTTAGGTATTATGATACGAGACTCTGAATCTTATTTATGCCTTCTGTTTTATTTGACTTATCACACTACTCTGGCAGAGCATTGAGGGAGGGAGATGATATATCATTATTGCCAGTCGTGGGTAGATCTTCAGGTTTTCCACACTGCTTCCATTGACTGCCGGGGGCGGGGCGGGATACTTCTTATTTTTACTGAAGGTGGTGGAAGTCCAGATCCAGGTCTCCACTGACACCTCCTTTGCTGGGAGAGGGTAGGAGTGCTTCCTTGTTGCTCTTCTGATAGAATCCACTGACATATAGGGGAGTGCGGGCCTCTTTACTGCAGAGTTTCAGGGAAAGTCCCACTCTTCACTAAGCCTCCTCTGACTCACCTCAGTGAGAAAGATGTGGGGTACCTCGTGATTGCAGGGTGGCAGAAGTGCAGGTTCCATGGAACAGTGTGGGAGAGGGGAGACTATAATTACCATCCAGCCGTGAAGAAAGTTTCACCTCCCTACTTTTTCTTTTTTTCATTTTCCGTACAATCTAGTGAGGGTGGAGTCTGGACTCCTCACTCAAACTTTGCTGAGGCTCAGTGCATAGCTTCTTCTAAAGTGTTTGTCTCAGTAGAGCTGTTTTTATTTAAAGTTTTCTGTCTTTCCGGGCTGGCTTTTTCCCGGTCCTTTGTATAGATAGAGCAGGCTTTTGTTGCCTGCAGCCATTGTTATTTCCAGGCTGCTGGCTCTTTCGGCTCCAACTCTATGGCAAAAAGAAGACCTAGAAAACTCACTGCCATGTTCGGATCTTGACATCCCTAGCTGGTCTTATTCTTTTCGCACTGTTCAGAGTCACCTTATGTTTGTTTTATATATAACTTCTAGGCTTTTTAGAGGTTTTTTATTTTTTTCCTTAAAGGGAGAGATAGAGAAAAATATATTCTCCATGTTCCCAGAAGCAGAAGTTGGTTCTTTTCTTATCTTAATGTTTTAACTTTTTTTCTGCACAAACTTTAAAAAGGTGAATATCAGCATACCTGTCTTTTAATATTGTTTACTTTTTGGTCACTGATTATATCACTTCTTTGTAACTGAGATGATTACAACATAGGATTTCCTTCTATTTTTATTAATTCTTTGTAATTTTTAACTCTTTGTCCTATATGGAATTTTCCACAGTTGTAGAATTAAAAAATAAATGTGTGCGTATTATTTTTCTTAACCTCTCTCATCCAGTACCACTGATTAAACTAGGTTCTCTTTTCCCATTGTTGTATAGCATCTTTATATGACATTGTTGTACCATTAAAAGTCATTATATGGTCTTACTCTTTCATCAGTCTGATCCATTATGGGCTTAATAAAAGTATATCGCCATAATTTTGGCAGAAGTGATAGTTCTTTTAGAGTGGTCTATAGAAATTGTCTTCCATTTCTTCCTGCTAAATCTTACTATTCAATTTGTTAAGCTCCATGATATTTTTTAAGGAGATTCTGATGGACATTTACAATCTTGATCTTCTTCCCTGAAATGTCCCTCCCTGTTGCCCTCAGTTTTGGTAAATAACTCTGCTCAATACCCATTAGTTTGAGCCCCAAACCTTAGATTCATCTTTGGTTCAATTATTTTTTCTATATATTCACAAAATATTTTTGGCCACCTAATATGTGGATTTTTCTACAACAAGCGATTCTCCGTTACTCTGCAGTGCAGACACTAACTGAGTGTCTTACGATACAATTCTGTTCTGACATTACCTCCTTGGCATTGGCATCAGGTCCCACTAGTGAAGGGCTCAGTCTAACGAGATGCCCCCATTGCACATGCCAGATGTCGGCTCCAGATCGCCACCTGTGCTTTTACTGCCCCGCTGTACATTGGGGTTCCCATGATGCCTTCCTTGGGTTCAATGATTTGCTAAAATGGCTCTCTAACTTTCTATCTTGCACAGGGTCTGTCACAGATAATGCCTGTTTTTTATTACAAAATCTTTTATTACAAAATCATAAGCATGCAATTTTGTAACATAACAATATCACACTCAAGCACACCGTATGCCATTTTAGGTGAAATGTTCAAATTAAAACTATAAATTATTACACTCATATTATTAATCTACAAATCACACTCAAGCAGGCCTTACTTCTGCTGGACCCTGTATTATAAATTCTTAAGGTCATGTCTTATCTTCCACACCAAATACTATCTCACTGAAGACCTGTTCCATAGATGGTCCCCTTGTGGGTCTCTCAGAGCTATGTACAGAAAAGGTACTTAAAAAATATCTGATTAAGTGTTTAACTCTGTTCTTTTTTAAAGTTCTTCATGAACAAACTAAATTCATTATAGTTTTCTTTTTCTTTGCAAGTGATCAAGTGATATGGAGAAATAGTGCTTGAGTCATTTGTGTAAAAAAGTCCCTTGCAAACCTCATAAGTAAAGCATTTTGAAAAACCTCTATATTCATAGCTGCACTGTTTTGGTGGGCTAAATATTAAATATATTTTCCACTTCCAGAGTTGAACTAAATGTTGTGATAAAGCTATATTTACAAGTTAATAAATTATTGACATTCACCAGTTAATTCTGCTTTATTTACAGACTTATAGTCTATTTGTTTTATGCATTATTTAATTGTTTGTTTGCTTTTTTACTATTTACTCAATTTTGATTTTATTTATTTTTAGAATTAAATTCTGTTGCTCAGCAGCTTGTTGATGCATCTGATCAAAATGGTGTTTCTTATTATTTTGTCTGTGTTTCTGATTGTTGCTTATGATAATTTTATTTTTTAAAATGTGTATTTGGTTGCTATGTGAAATGAGATACATGGAATTAGCATTTTAGGCTGAATGAACCTGTTTATTTCTTTTAATGCTTAAGAACAAATTGAATGTATTCCATAAATATTTACCATTTTTCCCCAGCCAAATAATAAGCTTGAGTTAATTCCAGGGGTGTCCAAACTTTTGGAGGCTCTGGGTCACACTGGAAGAAGAGATGTCTTGAGCCTGACATTAAATACATTGTGATATGTAATCACACACAAAAAAATCTCAGAATGTTTTAAGTAAATTTATGATTTTGTGTTGGGCTGCACTCTTAGCCATCCTGGGATGCACATGGCCTGTGGTCCTGGCTGACCATTCTTTACTGTAAATCCAATATTTCCCAGAGTTGCTTTGAGAATGACCAGTTTGGAAAGCGAGTTCTGGGTCATGCATGGTCAGTGGCTGAATCACTGACTTTTTTCCTACTGGACACAGGTATAGCAAATATTTATTGATGTAGTAAGTGTCATTACTTTTTGAAGCTGTCTTAAAAAGTGGACATTTTGCCTGGCTGGTGTAGCTCAGTGGATTGAGCACAGGCTGTGAACCAATGGGTAGCCAGTTCCATTCTCAGTCAGGGCACATGCCTGGGTTGTGGGGCCAGGTCCCAGGTACAAGTCCCTGGTACACGGTGCATGAGAGGCAACCACACATCGACAATCCTCTCCCTCTCCTTCTCCTTCTCTTCACTTCTCTCTAAAAATGAATAAATAAAATCTTTTAAAAAATGGACATTTTGTAGAAAATTTGTGTTTGGCTTCACCTGGAGTTTGTGCTCTTTATTGAGGGCTTTGTCGCTACACACGTCTGTTAAGTCTCCTTTCCCTCACTACTATGCATATTTTGAGATTTATTTCGTGTGTTTTTTGTTGGTGGTAGTGGTGGTTTTCTCTGATTCAGATTTTTACATTGTTGCTCTTTTGTGGATTGTGCTGTCTGGAAATTTCCTGTGTTTCTCACTTTGCTTTCTTCTGAGAATTTGACAAAAAGATTATTTTAAGTAATGTGAGAAAATTTTGTGAATTAATTGCATTGCATTTACTTGTGCATAGATCTTTGGATTAGCTCAGTTAATTTCAACAATATATGCAAGGAGAAATTAAAATAGATTCACTCCAAGAGAGGAATGTCTTAACTATGTATTTTGTACACAAGACCTTTAATCACATCCCCTTTCCCATATTTGAATTTATATTGCAGTTAAAATAAAATAAATTTTAAAGCATCCATCTCACAGACTTTTATGTACTAGTAGTCAAAATTGAATGATTCCAAATGTTATAAGTAGAAGTTAGCAGAAAATACAAAGAACAAATTAAACCAGGGGTAGGTCAACCACAGCCTGAGGGCCAGATATGGCCCCAGACTGGTTCTGATGGTCTGTGGGTTGAGAATGGCTTTTAAAATTTTATTTTTTAAGTAATTAGACACATTCTAAAGAAGAATGATATTTTGTAACATATAAAATTGTATTCTAGTGTCTGCGCCCATAAATAATGTTTCACTAGAACACAGTCAAGCTCATTCATTGAGGTATTATTTCTGGCTACTTTTGTACAACAGCACAGTACTGTATGACCTGTGAGTTGGACACATATCCCGCCTGAGCCTTTGTAGAAAGAAAAGTTAGCTGACACCTGGGCTAAACCATAGATAGTACCTATGGTACCTCATATTCAGCCTTGTAAAAATCATCAAAAACTTTATTTGATTTTTCCCCAATAACTGATATATTTCTCAATAATATTAGGTGATAATGACCCCAGGAAAGCAAATTTTGTCTATTCAAATTGATTTCCTTTTCAAGAAGTACTTGGTGGAAGTGGGGAGGGCCATAAATTCATACACATTTGTAAATGATGATTTATTCGTTTTATTCTGTGAACAATTAAATTTAAGAAACATTTTTGCTTTGTTTTGAATAATTATCGTGCTGATAAGTGTGACAATTTGTCGTTCATAAAAGTACAGATACTCATGCACAAAACCTTTTATGCCAGAAAAGAGTGTCTCTGCTTATGTTCCCCCCAAAGCACTGAATTCCTGTGACTGTCTTTTGTTTAATCTCTTATTGTGTGTGGAACAAAACTGGGCAGATTCTAACTGCTGTCCAATTTCGAGCAAGGGTCACCCAGGCCAACTGTGAAAGGTCCAAGCTTTCCTAAAAGAAAGGAGAGCAGTATTTTTGAAATATAAGCACATGATTGATATCTTAAATAAATGCTCTTGTTTTTCTCCTATTTTTCCCCCTGCTATTTGCTATTACCTGAGTTCTCTTTCACGCTTCCTCTATATCTTCTTGAACACTCATTCTAGTGGCTCTTCTAACTGTGTCCTGCATTTACGTTGCTGCATTTCACTCGATTTTCCTTGATTGTGCCCTGTTTGCCTGGGCTCCTGGTTACAATCAGTGATATCACTTGAGCATGGCAGGTGTTGGCCTGTGTGATGCAATAAAACAGTCTCTGTTTCTTCTCTTCTTTCATTTCTCTGGTTTCCCACCCTCCATTCTTAGGAATCAGGATATCCTTTCAACACAAGGACAGATGGTACCCCTACATGAGAGCAGTGGATTCCTGAGGCTGCGTGGCAAGAAGCAGCAAAAAAAAAAAAAAAAAGGCACAAAGAGAAAGTGAGATCTATCAAAAGCAGGCCTTCCCTATTTTCCAGTTTGCCTGCAGAGGATCCTGTTCCCAGCTTCTGTGCATTTCTTTAGAACTGTTTCTCTTCATTTTTCATATAGAAGAGGGGACATTTGTGACATTGTAGGCACAGTGGTTAGTGCCATGCAACTCACAGCTCAGTTATTGTTATAGTTACTTATGTGGTGGGTGCATTGTCCCCATTCTACAGATGAGCAAACTGGGCCTCAGTCTGTTAACAACTTGCCCACAACCACAAACAGGGAATGGGGGAGCTGGATCCAAAGCCAGAAACTGCTGTCTGATGGTAGCTGATAAGGCCCTAGCACACAGGTTTGTCCTTCAGGTTCTGCATTCCAGAAAGAAGCTGATTGAACATGGACTCTAGGAGATTGGGGAGATTGTTACTGGAACATCCTTATTCTACAGGGAAAGTTGCTTGCAGAAGTACGAGTCAGATGAGAAGAGATTACAAAGATGTGGTTTTCAGTGAACTTCTTTAACTTCTCTGTTTAATGGAGAGGTCAGCAGGCTAGAAGTCATGGGAAAAGACTTGCTGAACCAGGTGAATATATATGTTCTCCAACAATTATTAGAGTCTGCTATAATATGAATAATAAAATAATCAAAGCTGGAGGAATGCTTTGAATACCTAAATGAATATACTAATTTAATTATTCAGAAATTAGCTCTTTAAATCTCTTCAAATTATGATTTTTTCACAAACTATTTCATGCTGTGACTTAGAATACAATTTGTAGGCTTTTAAGAATTTACTTTTTATTTTTATTTTTTCAGAGATTTTATTTATTTTTAGACAGAGGGGAAGGGAAGGAGAAAGAGAGAGGGAAACATCAATGTGTGGTTGCCTCTCACACGCCCCCTATTGGGGACCTGGCCAGCATCCCAGTCATGTGCCCTGATCTGAGAATCATACCTGAGACTCCTTGGTTCATAGGCTGGCACTCAATCCACTGACCCACACCAGCTGGAACTAGAATTTACTTTTTAAAATTCTGTGATTGTGACTTTTTAAGGTCTTACTCTATTTTCCTGTTATCTCCCTATAATTCAGATAATTTCCATATGCTGCTTTAACTCTAAAATATACGACAAACCTTCAGGATGACTCGCTGTAACCTTGCTAATGAGAGTTGTCCTCACTAAGCCCTGTCAGTTGACCTTTTTGTGTAGTTACTTCCCATGTTGCCCGTGTGCTGGTGCAACCATGTTTCCCTCCTCCTTTTCTGCGATAGGCCTTTCCCTAACATAGTCTCTCTGCATTAAAGCCACACTTGAGCCCCACCACCAATTAAGAGGGCATAGGGGTATCTTTCTCCACTTCTTCATTCCCTGGGAGACTCTTCATGTCTTCTCTATGAATTCAATGCCTATCTCTCTGTCAGTAAAGCCCTGCCAGCTGCTGCCTCATTCACATGCCCTCAGCAGGTTCCCACCTATCCTGTTTCCCTAACACTTCACTGGGGCTTTATCATGAGGAGCCTTATGTTAGTGTAAATCCTAAAGACATCTTTTATTTGTGTTGATTGGAGAATCTTTGAGATTGAAGGTCATGGCAAGTTTATATCCCTCATACAGTAGTTATTTCCGATGAACCTTTGATGAATTGATTTGGATGTCTCTGAAGGAGCAACCACCAGAAATATTAAACATATTCAACATTCCAAAGGAAAGAGTCTGAAGTTAAACATATTA
Source organism: Carollia perspicillata (assembly GCA_004027735.1). Classification (NCBI taxonomy): domain Eukaryota; kingdom Metazoa; phylum Chordata; class Mammalia; order Chiroptera; family Phyllostomidae; genus Carollia; species Carollia perspicillata. The sequence goes on from PVKM010016268.1 coordinate 18,855, forward strand.
AATAAGTTATAAACTCTTCTCAATAACAGGTGACAGCAGTAATCCAAAAACTGGCATGTGATCAAGATACCTTGGCAAGACCCTTTGTCTCTTTGAACCTCCATTTCCACTTAAATAAAAAAAAAAAAAGGTTGAAAATGTATGCCTCATCTACTCCTTTGGGTTTTTATGCAGATGACAGGAGGTGGTACACCAGATAATGTGTTGGGAATCATGATATTGCTTCAAATACAAAGTTGCATTGTCTTATTTAAGAAAACAATTGGAATTTAGACACGAACTGCACCATATATTGCATACCTATAGCAATCTACTTCTGATTTAAATTTGAATTTGTACTTGAATGTACTTTGAGAATAGCTTTAAGGGGATTGTCAGACTTTTGCACCATAATCTGTAAATCCAGTCTATAGCCAATTATGTTGACCTGGAAGATTTTGTAATAGGACCTATTGGTTATGTCAAAGAGAACGTATGTGTCTTCTCCATAATTCCTGCATGAACAAAATTTTGTGTTTTTATTTTTTTCCGAACAGGTTTCCATCTCTATCACAAGTTGCCCACAATTGTGCCTGAGAGCTGCCTTCTCATAATGGTTGGACTTCTACTTGGTGGGATTATTTTTGGAGTTGATGAAAAGTCTCCCCCTGCAATGAAGACGGATGTATTTTTCTTATATCTCCTCCCACCCATTGTACTTGATGCGGGTTATTTCATGCCTACTCGCCCATTCTTTGAGAACATTGGCACTATTTTCTGGTATGCTGTGGTTGGGACACTTTGGAATTCCATTGGCATTGGGGTGTCCTTGTTTGGCATCTGCCAGATTGAAGCCTTTGGACTGAGTGACATCACTTTGCTCCAGAACCTGCTCTTTGGCAGCTTAATCTCAGCCGTGGACCCCGTGGCTGTGCTTGCTGTCTTTGAGAACATTCACGTCAACGAGCAACTCTACATCTTGGTCTTTGGAGAGTCTTTGCTGAATGATGCAGTGACAGTGGTGAGTCATGTGTTCACTCTGTACCTCTTCAACATGTGAGGGCTGCCCCCAGACCTACATCTGCTTTCTGACAGGAACAGCCCTGTGCTAGGAGGGCTCTTCACTGAGTTTAATGCTCTGTTGTCTCTGTCTTGAAATTCTTAGTAAAATTTTTATTTATTGTTTAATATTTATTTATTATTATACAATGGGGCCCTCGTTTTCATTTTGCACTGGGTCATGCAAACTATGTTGCTGATCCTTGCTTGCCAGAGGAGCATAACAGTTGTGACTTTGTATCACTGAGATTTCTTATTTTAGCATTTTCAAAAATGATAGTGTTTGATCAGAATTTAAAGAACTTTGGGTCCCAAAAGTTTTTGTAAGAAGCAATGCTGCTAGTATATGATGTGCATAATACAAGTGAAAAGATAACACATATTAAGTGCCATTCTCTCTCTGGGAATGGTTTCTTTATTTTATGATTGTAGGAAAAATTTCCATCACAGAACTTACTTCTTGTTGCTACTCAGCCAGCATATTTCTGCATTCACCATTTTCCCATAAGTGGGTATTTATTAAAAATGCAAATTATTTTTAATCCTTATTATTTGACACAAAATTGGAGTCAGAGGCTGTTATGATCACAATGTTAGCAGAATTTACCCCCACCCTGTCTTCTGAGCACAGGCCTACAAAGAGCTCCCCACCAGTTAAATTCACTCAGGTGACCCTGCATTGGTTACCCAGTTACTGAGCATGGGTGGCACTGTTTTATGGTGGTCACAATTCTGTAGTAGCAATGGTGACAGTGATGATATCATTAACCTTTTGTGAATGCTTGCCTTGTGCTCAGGTCTTTTTGACAACCTATGAAATACATCTTTTTCCCATTTTGCAAACAAAAAAAATTGAATAAATTGAGAGAAAGTTTATTAAGTAAAGTGTATTTAAGTACTTTAGGTAATTCATATTACCCCTTCCATTAATTCCTGTTATTAAGATGTTATCACTGATTCATTTCAAAGTTAACACAGAAACCAAACATTATCATCTGTTAGGCCATTTCAGCCCCCTGAACTGGATATAATATCATCTTGAAGAGTGTCCATTAATTCTGTGTGGATATTATTTTGTAGAAAATAATTTTTTAATAAGGAATTCCCATTTTTTTAGAATAGCTGTTTTGACCATGTTAAGACAGCTGAGTTAACTTGAGTAACAAAATCTACCTCATTTATTTTATTATTCACAAACAGTGATTAGTCATTAACTCACCAATCTTAAATTTTAACTAGAAAACTGCCATAACAAGGAAGGCATTTTATAACTTGTTCTAATTTCTGAAGGCATCAAGTTTTATGTTTGAATTATGTTTGGTATATACCCTTGTTCAGGGAGACTGTGGAAAGTTCAATATGGCATTCTTAGATCTATTTACTGTAAAGGAAACTTTGCAAAGAAGTCATCACACTTTGCTGCTTCCTTCTAGAATAGTGTAGCAAAATCAGGTCAGTTTCAGAATGATAAGCCATGCCTTTACATTGCTCTCTCTTCTCTTCTAAGATTTCTCATTTAAATGCCTCAGTGATCCATTGTTTGAGTTTGTACAGAATCACATCTTAGGAAACCATCTTGCTAAGCTACTGTTTAAAGTGTGTGCAGGCTCTAGGCCTTCCAGAAGCAAATCCTGTGTTTCCTATCAAGAGGTACAAAGCCATAAAATGAGGTTCTCTAGAGACAGGGAGGACTGACCCAGAGAGGGTCATGGGCCAAACTCAGGGCCTGCATTCCAATACAGGCAGGAAGGCAAGGGCAGAAAAAGGGCATAGCTGCTCTTTAGGTGTGGAAGCCCTTGTTACAAGGCCAATGACTATAAGTTAGAATGACTGTATGGTTTTACACGAAAGAGACTTCCTTGGTAGGTTATATACTCTGGGTTGACCCTTAAATCCACACCCACAAGATAAAAGGACATGCCCAGTGGTTGGCCTACCTAATGCTAAAGAATAAACCACCAAATATTTCTTTCCCTAAACAGGTCAAATAGTGGATTGAATTGACTAGGTGTTAGAAATAATTAGAAAAATGGTATAAAAATTATGATTTTGCCTCTGAGACAGGTACCCTCAACGAATAGAGTAGGCATGTTTTATGGAAGGTTTTTGACTTATTTATCTAGTCTCACCTCTAGGAGAGGTTTAAGAAACTCATGGAATAGAGAAAGGTATGAAAAAGATGGACCATACTGCATAGTGAAAACGATTAGTAACTATGAGTTGCAACCAGAAGGGTGGAGATTAACAGAGAGAATTAATGTTAAAAATGTAGTCTAGATGGCAAGTGAAATTGTAAGGCAGCACAATTAACTCCTTTCCTAAGTCATTGTAAATTAAATGTAGAGTTAGAAGAGTTCAAGGGTAGAAAATCTGCCTTAAAATGTCTCAAAGCAAAGAGAAATTGAGAGTATGTGACTGCTGTCAAACTCTTTGTGTTACTTTCCAGAGTAATAGTAGTTTAGAATTAATGGGAAAAATAACAGTCAAAAATAAATAAATATAGGTGCTCTGGCTGGTGTGGCCCAGTAGATTGAGTACCAGCCTGTGAACCAAAGGGTCACCGGTTTGATTCCGAATCAGGGCACATGCCTAGTTTGCAGGCTGAGAGGCAACCAGTCAATGTTTCTCTCACATGTTGAAGTCTCTCTGCCTCTCCTTTCTTCTCCTTTCCACTCTCCCTAAAAAAATAAATAAACAAAATCTAAAAAAATAAAGGAGAGCTTCTTAAAAAGGATTTTTGTGCTCTCCCTTATAATGAATATTTTAGGAAAACACTTAAAATTTCCCTTGTTAAGCAAAGATTATTGAAGTTTTCAGTTACTTGAGAAGTCCTGCTGTTTCAAAAGTAGTTCATAATCAAATGACATATGCTTACGTGATGTTGGTATTTTCCAACATCATTTCTATAACATGGTAATACAGCCATTGAATATTCTGATACATTTTCCAAGAAGACTTAAGTTTCTTCAATCTAACATAACTGAGCTTGGTTAAGGGGAGATGGCTCTTTGGAAAGAGGCAAGGGATGCATGCACTCTTCTGGTCAGTCACTATGCACTGTGCAGTGGAACTTCAGAAAGTTGGAGGATAAACAGTGACCACTTGGCACTTCATTTTGTTTTTGCAAATAGCTGAATAGATTTAAAATTCCTTAGCCCAAAATGATTTTTCATGTTTCACATCAGAAAAAGTGACCTAAAAGCTATTTTTCTGGAACAGAAATATTCTGGTAAAAAACAGTGAATTGTTTAAATCTTTGCATTATGGTTTTGCTGAATTATTGAGCATTTTACATGTGAATTTGAAATAGATAATTTCTAACTTTAGTATCTATACGTTTTTAAAAATATAATAATGAGTAGAAATATTTGAAAGTACGCAGCTGTCAAATGAGCCCATTACAGAAGTTAGCAAATAGACACCACTGGCATTTCAGTCTTCTAAAAATACAGGTGTCAACGGAGGTCCACTTTGCACAGACAAACTTGAGACATAACTGTAGTCCACATGCATATACATTTATAGATATATATTATAACTACAAATGCATTTTTCTGTATAGATTGCCTTGTGGTGAAATTAAAGGATTTAACTGGAGTAGAAGGAGTTGTGGCCAATTGTAATAATAAGAGCTTGATTTTTTTCTGACCTCTAGGTCTCTAGTTCAGTGTCAAACAGGTGGAAGGATATGGAATGCTTTCTGGGTGTCAAGGGAATGTCTCTACCTAAGATATTTCCTTGTAACATTGCCCCGGAAGCTGAAGCAGTAGAATGATCCAGTTGGAGCGTGTGACCAGTGTTTCTAGAGTGAAGTGACCGTGCCTCACCTCTGCTCTTTGCAAAACCCACAGGACTATGAAAAACAGAATATGCCTTGGGTAGATTTGTTGGGTTGAGTTGCCAGGAAAGTGGCTCTGGGGAGAGTATGACTATATGGCAGTCACTCGTTCTTTTGAAGAGCTCACCAATCAGCTGGATGGGGTGGGATAAGGAGATGAGAGACAGGAGGAGACATTGGTTCTGTGCAAAAGGAATTTCTAATTTTGTTAGGAAATGAGGTAGGCACTTAAGAATCCCTGACAACACAAGATGGCATATCAGCAGACACTGAATGAGTTGGGAGGTCTTTATGTTGCCAAGGGACAGAGGAAAGGGTGAGTTGCAAGAGCTGTGGGAATCCATCCAGGCTCTTGAGAGGAAGAGCAGCTTCAGCTGGGCTATGAAAGACAGGTAAATGCTCCCTAGATTTAGGGGCTGGGTTTCTACCAAGAGAAACCACAGGAAGGAAATCAGAGATGAATAAGCATGGCATGTTTTGTGGAGTGGTGATGAGACTTTCTCCCAGACTCGAAGGGTGTTGGAAAGCAAATTTTTAAAAAAAGGTGGGTCAGGTGTGTGGAGCCTTCCAAAATCAGGTAGTCAAAGAATTTAAACTTGAGAGTGGAAAATGGAATAGCAGAATTTAGAGGAAATGAGTCTTATGGTAGCTGGAGGAGCATTAGAGAACAGAGAGCTGTGATTTGCTGGTGCAGGTGGGAAGCAGGGAGGGGACAGAATTGCAGTGCCCAAGTGGCCAGATATCTGTCTGGATCCTCAGACAGCAGGTGACCATCACCTCCTGGCCTTTGCTGCTTGGAGGGAAGGGGTATAAGTAGTACATCTCTGACCCTCCCTCAGGAAGCAACTGTGGCTTGTTGATGCTGATGAAATCCAGTGTGCACAGAAGGCCTCTGGTTAAAGTAGAAAGTGGCTGCTACTTGAAGCTAATTTCTTTTCTGACAAATGATGATACATACCTTTAAGATATTTAAGTCCTCAGGTGAGTGAGTTACCGTTTTCTTCTCTTATTCAAGTCATTTCTTGGTAGTACTATACCAAATGCTTTGAGTGTTACACCAACAATTGGGAAAAAGAAAGGCTCACTGCTTTCTATTAATCCAGTTTTTTTCCAAAACCAACAGACATTTATTGTCATCTACTAGGCAACATGGAACACATAAATCATAACAAGGTGTGATGTTGACTACAAGGAGTTTATAATGCTGTAGAAAAAAAATAAAAATAAACCCCACAAAACCTGCAATGTGGTAGCTATAAAGGATCATTGGTGAGGTAGGAAAAAATGAAATGGATTTTCTCCAGGACACACTCTGGTTAGCAGGGAGATTCTGACTCACTCTCCCATGGGTGAAACATGAAAGAGTTACCCAATAAATCAGGAGTCTTGGGTTCTGGTATTGTGCCTGGTATTTTGTGTGACTGTGGGTGAATAGGTTCAATTTTGAGTTTCTCAAAACCCAAGTAAGAAGGTAGCATGACCTATACTCTGAAAGGCCTGTGTCCCCAGTGTCTTGTCAGTCAGTTTCCATGGAGATTCTGGATGTAAATGTCACTGCAAAATAAGTAGGGTACCTACTTGGCTTGTTTTTTACTTTCTGTTTTGTAGAAGTGATAGGGTGCAAGCCATCACTTTACATTTCAGTTGGCTTAGTGGCCCTCAGAAATGTGTTTGAAAGCATTTTACACAGCAGACGTGAAGTGCCTAATATTTTGAAGCTTTAATTAAAGTAAAACTATGTAAAAACTGTAGAATTTTGAGAAACCAAGCAACAGTGTAGTCTCATCACTTTAGAGGCACAAAATACATATAGTTATTGCACACACACATAGGCACACATGTGCACACACACCACACAGGTTGTGGCCTCTTTGAGAAAATTCCTTTGGGTCTCATGATATGTCAGACATGTATGTGTGGGCAGGGAGAGGAGGAGGAGTTAGGAGGGAGGCCCTTGGTGTTCTGGGAGGAGGGTGTCCTTAGGTAGCTCACCTGTACTGATGGGTGGGTTCTTCCATGGCATTGCTCCACAACTGGGCCTTGAAAGGTAAGTAAGTTCATAGCAGCAGTTACAGGCAGCAGTAATACAAGTAGGGTGTGTTGGATGGCAACCAACTGATTCAAAAGAATCTTCTAGATGGTATCTAAAAATGCTGTTTTAGGAGTAAGTTGGGCAATAATGTTGAAGTCTTCTCTCAGTCACTTTTAAAAAAAGTTTTCCTGATAGTATTCTGTTCTGAAAGCCTTTTGTTTAAAGCTATTAACTATAATATTGAAATAAATAAATACACAGTCTTTGCTATTGACTATCCACTTTGTACACAGAAGAATGTCCTTTCTAGAAGGATAGGTAGAGTGTTCTATGGCCACAGTGATGATGATAAGTGGGTAGGAGTCTTGACAGTGCACCCTCTTTCTCCCACAGGTCCTGTACAACTTGTTCAAGTCTTTCTGCCTGATGAAAACCATTGAGACCATTGACATATTTGCTGGGATCGCCAACTTCTTCGTTGTAGGGATTGGTGGTGTATTGATTGGCATCTTCCTGGGATTTATAGCGGCATTTACTACTCGGTTCACACATAACATACGGGTGATTGAGCCACTCTTTGTCTTCCTGTACAGTTATTTGTCCTATATTACAGCTGAAATGTTTCACCTCTCAGGTATCATGGCGTAAGTATTTAATTCTTTGTTATAAGCAAATAATGATGACATTTCATTGGATTTATGTATTCTAAGTAAACATGTTAAAGTTAAATAAGTTATACAAAAAGTAGGTTTAATTATGTTCTTTTTTATATTTTTATTTTATTATTTATTTTTAATTATTTTATTGTTGTTCAATTACAGTTGTCTGCATTTACCCTCCATCACTTCCCCCTCCACCCCAGCCATCCCCACCTCCCTCCTCTGATTCCACACCCTCCCCTTGATTTGTCCATGTGAACTTTATAGTTGTTCTTGAAACCTCTTCCCACTTTCCCTGCCCTGTTATCCCTTCCCACCTCCCCTCTGGTTACTGTCAGATTGTTCTTAATTTCAATGTCTCTGGTTATATTTTGCTTGATTCTCTGTTTTGTTGATTAGGTTCCACTTAAAGGTGAGATCCTATGGTGTTTGTCCTTTACCACCTGTCTTATTACACATAGGATAATGCTTTCCAGTTCCATCCATGCTATTGCAAAGGGTAGCAGCTCCTTCTTTCTTTCTGCTG
>PVKM010016269.1:0-27013 GCA_004027735.1 Carollia perspicillata
GCAGTTATAAAAAGGCTATTTACCATACAACAATATGGTGAATTTTACCTAGTTTCAAGAATAATGCATGCAGTTACAAATGAGAGGTAGAAACACTGTATTAAAGACCTAAAAATACACAAATATCATATAAATAAATGTTCAAATTAACTGCTGGAATTTCATACAGATAACTAAGGTAAAATTACATTACATCATCAAAGAAAAGGGAAACCATGTTTTTGTTTTTATCAGCACACTAAAATCAGATTAATGCCAAAGAGCTTCTATGCAATTTGTCAGAGTTCAGATTTATTATCTAAAAGGGTTAAAATAAAAGGATTAAAACGGAAGAATGGTTTATTCAAGTATTCAAGCAGGTAAATAAAAGAAACAAATAATAAACAGCCCAGGAAACATTTCTGGAGGGACGCTAACTGCCCACATTTTCCACTGCTAGCTATTTGGTGAACCGTCAGGATTAACAGGAAAAATACCGTTTCAGGCCAGAGAGAGCTGCCCATTTTCCTAAGAGAAAACAAATCTCACTTTTCACTAATTTCATGTAGAAACTCCACATCATTAATAAGCCTTTAAATCACCAACTTTGATTTGGTCCTATTAAATTTCTTGAGGGTATCCCTTGATTGATTTTTCTAATACTGCCCAAATAAACCAAACCTAGCCTTTAATAAACACAGAAGTCACAGGCATTGATGCACATCCTGCATGCACACACACAAACACAACCAAAAGCAAATAACCAGCAACTCAAAAATATCACCGAGGAAATCTGTGGGTATAGTCAGATGACTAGGTTAAAAAATGCAATGATTCACATGAACACAAATTTTTACCATTGAAAAGCCCACCAGACATTACATGTGAATTCTGGAAACAGTGTGTGCATATAATCAAGTAAAATATTTTCAAAACAAATCCATTGTGCCTCAGTTAGTTTTAAATTGCAAAGTCCAATACAGAGTTGTTTTAATAAATTAGTGCAATATATGAAAGATATGGAAGATTAACAAGGGTCCGCATCAGGTCAAATGGAACATTTCACAAGTCCTTCTACGAGCCGTCTTTCGTGTCTCCTTAGGTTCCGTCTTCCTGAGCTGTTTAAGGATGCATGCTCAGATTCAGCCAAACTTACCCCAAGTATCAAATTCCCCGGATGAGATGGAGTGTTTTTTTTTATACCTCAGTAAACACGTGGAATTTCACACATTGCTCTGGTGAACTGAGTGATGAGCTACTCACTTGTTTCATTCTTAATTTTCCTTAAGAATAAATGTACTGATAATTCTAGTTCTAAGGTACATTTATGTACCAAATTTAAATTGAGAGCCAAGTGGAATACTCTTGCTTCTGCTTCTATGATGGAAAAGGAAAGGGGTGGCTTCTCCAGTAAGGCAGATTTCCTACACATGTGTAGTTTTTGGATTGTTTTTGTTTTGAGATCACTGCTTGTTCTTTGGTTGTCACCAGGTAAGAAACTCGTTTCCTGGAGATGGGGTACCAGAACCCAAGCTGTATCCCCAACACATCATCTCATACCCCACCAAGGGGCCACGGGACAGGCCTGCCGCTGCTCACATTGTGGAAGTGCTATAGCAGAGTGCCGACAATCTTCTTTCAATACTAGATTTATCTACAAATAAAATAAATTAAAATCATAATAAAGATCATTTATATTTTCAAAACCAAGGAAAGAAAAACTAATTAAAAAATCACTAACTCTCTACCTACATCCTCATCTCTGTTCTATTTTGCCCCAAAGTTAACAGTTCTCAATACTTTTTCTTCTTTCTGCCTGGTAATTGCTAGGACATGACTTGTCGTTTAGTGCCGCACATTGGTAAAATTTAGGTTAGCACAGCAAATAAAGAAGAAACGATTGCAAATAATTTTAGACCTGCCGACCCTTGTGGCTCTGCAGAATATGGTGTGACCACATATACTCCAACAAGTCCCTCACCTCCTCCCCCAAAACCACACCACTGGGCTCCTATCTGACCAGTGATGAGATCCTGCTGGTATCCTATCAACCTATCCATTCTATCTATACCAAATATGTAGCACACAGAGTCTTTCTGGGATTCTTCAGTCACTAAGCCCACGAGGCTTAAGATAACTGCATGTATTATTTAATAATAATAACAAAGTTCTCTGCCTACACACACATCCACCAACACAGTAGTGCAGTATGGAAATCTAAAGCATAAGGACACAAGCCATGAGTGCTTTACAAGCATTATCTCTAATCCTCACAACAGCTCTGCAAAGCAGGCACTGTTCCCTTATCTTTTGGAAGAAGAAACTGAGACCACAAAAAGGTGAAGTGATTTGCCCAAGACTGGAAAACCAACTTCAAACCCAGGCAGCATGATTCCCAGCGCCAAGCCCTTCCTATTGTACCCGTGTGAGAAACACTGCTGAGTCGACTTACATTTGTGCACGTTTTCGATGTCCGCAGGGTCCTGGAGAATCTTCGCTAGGCCTTCCAAAAGCAGGGCTGCCTTCTGATAGCGACGGGCAATGTCTTCCGTCTGCTGGAACATCTCATCCAGAGCTGCAGACTGAACCTGAAGCCAGCCGAAAAAAAGGAGATGATACTCAGCTTTTCCAAGAAATTACAAATCCATTTGGGTAAGGTGGCTTTAAGTGGAATTTATCTAACACATTTTGAAAAAATGATTACAATCTACCAAACCAGATAAAACTTAAAAGATAAGAGATTCATCAGATAGGCGATATAGAGGAGTTTCCCGACAAAACAGTTACTCTGCATTCAAACACAGCCTTCTTACCCTCAGACATTCCTGACTGAGGATAAGACGTTCGTGGAATTTACGCTTCTAAATTGGTTCTTCTATGGCTTGTGTTAAACATACACCTTCACACTAGGGTAAGCTGGCATTTCATTAGAGTAGATTTTGTCACAATAAAATAACCAAATGGTGTTCAAAGTCAGTTCTCAGCTGCGTCTTTTAGTTAAACAATTGCATGGTATGTTTACTCACTCCCTCAGAGAGCCTCACTGAGCACCTGCTGAGTGCCAGGCACTGCGCACACAAAAGGGAGCTCACAGTCTGGGGACGACGGGCCTGCAAAACGTGCCCCTCTCACTCCAAGGGCAACATGGTAGGCGAGGAGGAAGCCCCAGGGGCACAGAGGTCACAGAAGGAGGGGAAGGGTAGGGAAGACCTCCAGGAAGCGACGTTTGGGCCAGTCATGAAGATGCAGTAGGAGTGAGCTAAGTGATGGAAAAGGTGGGGGGGGCTTTCTAAAACTAGGGGACAGTAGTACTGTTCACAGGGTTATGAGTGTTTGAGTTTCCCCGACAGCATTCTGATTTTCTCTGTAATCATTAAGAGCCAGGACTGTCAATAATCCAGTTTCCTGATTTACTTGTCAACATGCTCTGTCTCCTTCAAAAAATAATTTAAAGCCACTTATAATAAAATAAATGACATGAATATAGAAAATCAGAGTCAGGAAAAGGAAGAAGAAATAAGTAACTATACATAAGTGGTAATATCTCTAAGCTTGCTAAGCAGCCAGGGCAAAACAAGGAACTTACTGAAATTACATGGCTCTTTTTCTCAGAAAAGAAAGTAGCACCGTAATTTCTTTTGAAAGGACATTCTTCCTGGCACAACTTCTACAAAAAAATATTATTGCCCTGGTCAGCGTGGCTCAGCTGATTGGAGCACTGTCCCATAAATTGAACCCTGGCTGGGTTCAATTCCCAGTCAGGGCACATATCTAGGTTGCAGATTCGATCCCCAGGTGAGGTGTGTACAAGAGGCAACCATTCAATGTTTCTCTCCCACATCGATGTTTCTCTCCCTCTCTTTCTCCCTCCCTTCCCCTCTCTCTAAAATCAATAAGCATGTCCTTGAGTGAGGATAAAAAAAATTATCATATGAAGTCTTGACTCAGTATAGAGTGATACAATGCATATTATTAATGCCAACAGTTTATGTTCCAAAGTTGTTTTCATATGATTTTTATTGAAATGGCTTTTAATATTAAGTCCAAGGGTATAATGTAATAACAGTACAAAAGCAAAGAAGCAAATCTCAGGGGGAAAAAAGGGTGGTCTATGTTAATGTAGTAAAGGTAAAATGGGTCAATAATTTTTCCTGCTTACCACTATTCTTTAACAGGCCCTAATTTCATCTATACTTTAGAGCAATTTTTTTCCCCTATGAGACAGAAAACAAGTTATTTCCAATAGTATAACCAGACAATTATAGAAGTAGATTTTAGTTCAGGAATCTGAGCCTATGATTTTTTTGTGGATTAACAGAACAGTATTTTTTCTAATGTTTCTTACGCCACAATTTCTTATATTGTAGAAAATGCAGAAAATGTAGAAATGCAGCTAAAGCTTTCAGATGCAAAATATAAAATGTTAGGAATTTTTAGGAGGAATAATAGAATTTTACCAAATGTGGTACCAATATTACTTAATGTGTTACTTAAATATTAAGTCCAAGATCAGTAAGAGGCAACCATAATACTTGAGACCTGGGGAGTGGTAGGGCACAAATGCTTTTTAAAGGTCTAGATAATGTCAAGTAGGTATTTTATTCAAAAGATACTCTTCCAGATAAGTAACATTATATAGTATTAAACCTTAAAAAGGGTTACCATTTCTACAGCACAATTATAGATGAGTTTCTCTGCAGTTACGCTGTTGATTTCATCAATAAATCTCTGCTTGTCAGAGAAGAAGCGATTCAACTTCTCTGTAAGTTTCTTGCACATGGTGATGCAGAATTTGTATCGTTCATTCAGATTTTTCACAACTGAAAAAAAGTTGAAAGAATAAATTTTAATTTTCTTCCAGACACAAAGTCATATTGACATATACCTTCTCTGCTGATTTAAGGAAAGTGACATTAAACGACTGCAAGAACAGGCATATAGATCAACAGAAGAGAGCCCAAAGCCCGGAAATAAATCTATGACTATATGGTCAATTAGCATTTAACGAAGGAAGCAAGAGCACATGATGGAGTAAAAACTCTCTTCAATAAATTGTGTTGAGAAAATTGGACTGGTACATGTAAACAAGTAAAAATACACAACCAACTTACATAATACACAGGAATAAACTCAAAATGAATAAAAGACTTATAAATATAAGTTGCAAAACCATAAAGATCCTAAAAAAAACACAGGCAGTAAAATCTCAGACATCTCTCATAGCAATATTTTTTGTAATATATCTCCTAGGGCAAGGGTAACAAGGGAAAAAACAAACAAATGGGACTATATCACACTAAAATGCTTCTGTGCAGCAAAAGAAACCATCAACAAAATTAAAAGGGAATCCACTGTATCAGAGAATATATTTGTCAAAGATTAATCTGATAGGGGTTAATTTCCAATATATATAAAAAACTCACACAAGTCAACACCAGGAAGACAAACAAGCCAATTATAAAATGGGCGAAGAGCCCTGGCTGGCGTGGCTCAGTGGACTGAGTGCCGGCCTGCAAACCAAAAGGTTGCCAGTTCGATTCCCAGTCAGGGCACATGTCTGGGTTGTGGGCCAGGTCCCCAGTTGGGGGTGTGTGAGAGGCAACTGATTGATGTTTCTCTCCCTCTCCTTCTCCCTCTCTTCCCCTCTTAAAATATATAAATACAATCTTTTAAAAAAATGGCAAAGGACCTGAATAGACACTTCTCCAAAGAAGACATACAGATGGCCGACATGAAAAAATGCTCAGCATCACTAATCATCACAGAGATGCAAACTGAAGCTACACTGAGATATCACCTAACACCTGTCAGAATGGCTATCACCAATAAATCAAAAAACAAGTGTCAATAAGGTGTGGAGAAAAGGAAATTTCATGCACCGTTGGTGGGAATGCAGATTGGTGTAGCCACTGTGCAGAACAGTATTGAATTTTCTCAAAAAATTAAACATGGAACTGCCTTATGACCCAGGAACCCCACTTCTGAGAATATATCCAAAAAAACCCCAACACCAATCAGAAAGAATACGTGCACCCCTATGTCCATAGCAGTGTTATTTCCAGTAGCCAAGATCCAGAAACAGTCCAATTGCCCATCAGTAGATAAGTGGATAAAAAAAAGTTGTGGTACATTTACACAGTGGAATACTAAGCAGCTATAAAAAGATGGACCTCTCCCCACCTTTACAACAGCATGGATGATGTGGAGAGCATTATGCTGAGTGAAATAAGCCAGCCAGAGAAAGACAATACTATATGATCTCACTATACATGAATTCACATGAACAAAATAAACTGATAAATAAAAGAAAACCAGAGGCATGGATACATGGAATAGACTGACAGATCTCAGAGGGGAAGGGGGTGGGGGAGACTGGAAGAAATTAGCCAAAGAACATATACGCATATATGCAGAGCCCATGGACACAGACAGCAATGAGGTGAAGGCCAGGAGGAAGGTGGGGGCTGGGTGGAGGGGGTCAAAGGGGGGAAGCAGGGGACATCTGTAATTGTGTCAACAATAAGAAACAAAACAAAAAATAAAAATTTTAAAATGACTGAAAGATTCTTTCAAATGCTCTCTTTCTGTCTAGAAGACTGAGGATAAAGCACTTTGCTCTCGGTATCAGTTAAGTGGCAAAAACAAGAAAACAGAAAAGCCAGGTTTTTTTCCCATTTAAGAACATGTAGTAACAGTGACACCTCACCAAAAACTTTCTTAGTGTAAGGGGAAAGGGGGCAGCTCACGCACTCCACATATACCTTCCTTCACTGCCGTGGATGGGCTCAGCTTCCCGGACTTGATCTGGGCTTTAGCGAGATGCAGCGACGCCGCCAGCAGCTGCGCAGCTTTCATGTGTAACACCAGCTGCTCCACCCGCCTGTGCCGGAAGACAGCGAGCAGAGGGTCATCCTGTGAACCACACACCAGACCTGGCTCTTCACATATCACAGCATCATTAAAATAGCCTTTCTAAGGGAGTGTCATTCTCCTTGATATTTGTAATGCACAAATAACTCCTGAAGGGGGAAGTTTCGGCATGGGAAAAGATGTGTATACTTTGAATACAATGATACGCTCAGATAAAAATCAAAACGATCTCTTTATCATGAAATGTCTTGCACTAGGGCTGCAGAATCTCCAGTTCTTGGCTCATGTAGTGAAATGGAGCCAATGAAATACTTCCTTGGACCTTTTAATAATCAGATATGATCTTCAGTGGATGACAAGTCCTCTACCTCAGACTGGAATTTACGGAAAGCATAAAGAACCTAGAAATAAATGACAAAGGAAGCACCTACCCCCAGTCTTTGCTCAGCTGGCTGATCTGGTCCACAACCACGCTCTCCTGAATCTGGTACAAGGAGACGGCTGACATGCAGAGCTCTGGGTCGCCCCCCCTCACAGCCGTCAGGTCCAGCACACACTCAGTGAACATTAGCATCACGTTCAGGTGGCGTAAGGCGTCTGTATGTTCTCGCTGCAGCAAAGCCAACTCATCTTAGAAACTTTTAAGTTAAGAAGAGTGCACACCCCGTATATAAACATGGCACTGCTAATATTTTTCTATACTCATGAATATCAGAATAATCAAAGGATATTGAAAATTTTAAATCCCAGGAAACTAGTGAGAAAATAAACACAAATCAAACCAAACATGGATGATGTGAGCACGTGTTTGTGTGTATATATGAGAACACTCACAAAACTAAGTTCCAAAGATATGAGGTCACTGTACTTTTACCAGAAAAAAATGAAATACTGAACAATTAAATCACTATATGTGAGACAAAAACGTGATAAAACAGATATGGAGATTATAAGGATATTCTGTATAGCAAACCATACTTCTTGATATTTTGGCAAATTCTACTGACTTGTAATTTCAGCAATGCTTTATTTTAATTTCTGGTGGTGTTTTAGTTCATACCAGTGCTCTAAATTCCTGTGATCTTTTCAGTTACACAGGGAAGTACACATAGACACGAGAGCATGCAGTAAAAATGAGTATTCTAAAACTAATATTTTGACATTTATTTTTAGCTATAATTATGTAAGTATACTTTGAAATATCAAATAAAACTAAAATTCTTACTCTCCTTTCATGGTTAAAAAAGGTGAG
Organism: Carollia perspicillata; assembly: GCA_004027735.1. Classification (NCBI taxonomy): domain Eukaryota; kingdom Metazoa; phylum Chordata; class Mammalia; order Chiroptera; family Phyllostomidae; genus Carollia; species Carollia perspicillata. The sequence continues at coordinate 8,102 of PVKM010016269.1, forward strand.
GATCATTTTCCTAGAGACAGGAGAACAAACCAATCAACTTTTGAAAGTCTCTCGGCTCACAACAGTATATTGAACTGTGTGTTCCAATATGTACATCAATGACATTCCACACATATAGGAACATAATTTATGTCAAAATTTATAAAGATTAAAAAAACTCTGAAGATTGCTTTTCCAGTCATAGACTGTATCACACATTTTCAAAATTACTACTAACCTTACCACAAAATCACTACTAGAGCTTTGTATGCAGTATGTTATAATTTTTATGTGAAATATTTAATTCTCACTCACACAAAATAGAAATGTAAGAGGTCCTGCCTAGAGAGAAAATTTACTCTTTAGTTCATCTAGAGAACGAATCATTTTAATCTGAAACACAGACAAAGTTAGCACTGTATTCAGGGGTCAAGAGACACCAAGTAAGCCCACTGACTGCTCTCCTAGAGCCAGACTGAGGAATGGCGTTGGTGCATCTTTGGATCATAAAACTGACTTCTCTTGTTCTAGACTTGTGCTCAACAAGCTTTAGATTGTGATATGTTTTTCCCTGTAGAACTGGGGCCATGGATGGAAGGTACTAGTCTACAAATATGAGTGAGCATCCAGTTTGGTTGGCAGGTTTATTTCTCAATGTTAGTGACTACTGGCATTATGGTGTTTTGTTTTGTTTCTCAAACCTGAGCTTAAGTGTATTGTTTTTACCTTATAAAGAAAAACAAGCTCTGAGAATAAAAAGTTATGGTTTTAGGAGAAAGATTATGCTTCAAAAGTCCTATAAGTAGTAAATGAACTTCAGATTAAAAAATTAAGAATGAAAGCCGTGGCTGGTGTGGCTCAGTGGATTGAGTGCTGGCCTGTGAACCCAAGGGTCACTGGTTCAATTCCCAGTCAGGGCACATGCCTGGGTTTCCACCAGGTGCCCAGTAGGGGGCGCATGAGAGGCAACCACACACTGATGTTTCTTTTCCTTTCTTTCTCCCTCTCTCCCCAAAAATAAATACATAAAATGTTTTAAAAAATAAGAACACACAATCTGTATGTGTCACTTCCTATCAATCAGAGCTTGTCAGGGATGAGTGCCATGGCCAGCACTGTTTTGAAAATGTATCAGCAGTTTTTTAAATAGAAAAGAAAAGGTACGTTGAAGAGAAGAAAAGGACTTTAGAACTTCTGATAGCATTCTGCTCTTTCATCATCGCTAGAATATTCTCCTACTGTATCAAAATTACGATACGTCATAACGGTCTCTTCTCTACCTCCATCAGTGTCTCCTCTGGCAGTTCAGGGGCTTCAAAGGTGACGAGCCCCTCTAGGCTGGGGGGTGAAGCACCATAAGGCATGTATCTCAGGCTAGGAGCTGCCTCTGCTCCTGGCGGCGAAGAGCCCCAGCACGGCCCAGGCGGGGAGCCCACACACACTCGGCCACTTGCGGAGCACAAGGAGCCTCCAGAGCTGCTGGAGCCCGCTGCAAGGAAACAGGATAAGGTTGGCACGGGGCCCAGAGTGAGTGCGCAGGGCGAGGGGCCACCCTGCCCACTCACACTATAAAAGGAACAAGCGAACATTAAAAGGAAAGCAAGCCACTGATCTATCTGGACATATGCACAGGTTTTATTTTGGCATATTCACCTTTATTTCTCATCTATATGTCTATTTTATAAACAGCATCACAGCCAGTTTTTTAAATATTCTGTTTAAAACAAATTTACAACATAATCATTTCTCCCTGTTTCTACATAGTCCTCATAATTATAAAACTCAGTGGATGCAAAGTGGTTCACTAAATTTATATACATAATGCTTATCTAAAAAGCATTTATACTATTTGTTTTTTTATATAATAAATAACACTGCAATAAAATCCAAAGTTTTTGCTCTTTTTGAGTGATTTATTTGTGGTTACTATTCCAAAGTGGTATTACGAACAGGAATGTGATTACCACAGAGCAAATATCATAAACATTTTTAACAGCTCTTTGCAGGAACTACCACTGCTTTCTAAAGCAGTTGTGAGTGAGCACACAGACCTCACTAAACCTCAACATTGGACATTATGTTGTTTTAAATATTGGTTTAGTTAAGAGGTATAAAATGTTACTTTCTTAAAATGACATATTCTTATTATTTCTTTTAATATCTTGAAAACAAGATTATTAGCTCTATTTCCTCTCATTATCTATTCATATCCTTTGCTTACTAATCTACTAATCTTGAATAGTAACTTATTTAGCATCAAAGAACTTACAGGACACAAGTAACAACAAATACTGTCAAATGATAACTCATTTCAAGTCCAATCTAAATATTCTCTTAAGTTTTAGTATTAATAACCTATTTATAGAGTATGAATGATGAAATCCAATCTATTAGCCTGTCTAAATGTATACATGACTAAGTGCAAAGACTGAGACCCAGAGTATTTAAAAAAAGGTAAAACTTAAGTTTTGAAAAAACCAAAGATAGATAAACAATCTATCATTTTCAAAAACTTTACTGGATGTATTAAAATAAGCCTTCAGCCCTGGCTGGTGTAGCTCAGTGGATTGAGCACGGGCCTGCGAACCAAACCACAGTTCGATTCCTAGTCAGGACACAAGCCTGGGTTGCAGGCCAGTTCCCAGCAGGGGACGCACTAGAGGCAACCATACATTGATATTTCTCTCCCTCTCTCCTTCCCTTGCCCTCTAAAGATAAATAAATTTAAAAAAAAAATAATAATAATAATAAAATAAAATAAGCCTTCAATATAAGCTACAAAGCACTATATATGCATACATGCTTCATCGTCAAAGTCACATTTATACTGAAATGTAATAGTATATATTATTATAAATATATAATACAGTACTTTTATTTCATAATATATATTATTATAAATATATAATACAGTACTTTTATTTCATAAAGGTCTTTTCTTCTGCAAATATTGCCTCATTTACTCCTTACAACCCTTTAAGGTAAAGAAAAATAGTTATTTCCATGTCATTTGGAAAAAGGAAATGAATTCCAGAGAGGTTAAGTGCCTTACCTAAGTTGTCCCATTAAGTCACTGTCAATTACCCCAAACACTAGCCAAAGACTGCAGGAGAGCACTCCTCACCTGAGGTTGTTCTTGCTCGGAGGACCACGTGAGCACAGGGCAGGGCTGTGGCACTGTGTGGAGGAGACCCAACTGTGAACAGGACAGCCCTAGAACTTGGTGCTGTTCCCGCTGGAGGTACAAGGACCACACCATAGGCTCCTGCAGGGGCTGCCACAGAAAGTTACAGAATGTTACATGACTTTGATAGTGTTTATATTCAGGGTGGGATCATAGGGAGACCTTTACTTTTATACTAGGTTTCTTCCTTTTTTTTCAGGGGAGAGTACAAATGTGGTCCCCCCCACCACAAATTATGCAGTCGAGTTTCCCACATTTGGGGAAATTGCAGGGGTCAGCACGCCTGGAGTGTAACGGTTGAACCTCACCTTGGGAAAACCACCTTCATGATCATGGTATCTCCCCTGACAGCTAACTATACTAGGTTTCTTCATTTTTTACAACAAGCATTCAATACAGATATCCATTAAAACTAATTTTATGGTAATCTCTTCATGGCTCTGAATCTTCTTCACAGCAAAGCCTAGTATTTAGTCACTTCTGTATACTTTTAAAATACATAAACTGCAATCACCCCTGTTAAGGGTAATTTGAAAAAGTGGAAACCAAGAACAGGGAATAAAAATGTGAGGAAGCCCTGGCCAGGTGGCTCAGCTGGTTGGAGTATTGTCTGGTACACCAAAAGGTTTTACTTTGATCCCCAGTCAGGGAGCATACAGAAGGCAACCAATTGATGTTTCTCACATCAATGTTTCTCTCTTTCTCTCTCACTCTTCCTCTCTCTCTAAAATCAATGGACATGTCCTTGGGTAAGTATTAAAAAATAAAATAAAATGTGAGGTAATGCTGAAAGGAGATCAGGAGTAGGAGTCTCCACGGCAACAGAGCTATAAAAGGATGTAGACAATTACACTGTCAAAGTACTTCTATGCCTTAGAATTGAACCCTCACAATTGTCAGGAAAAAAGGGAGGTAAGACAGGTGCCAAAGGGGACTGATGGGCTGAATTTGGGCTAAATGAAGAGAAGGTGAAAAGCCCCCCAACCACCAAACTAAGCAGAGTCAACAGAAGTTGTCCAAAGCATTTTCACGCTCAAGCATCTGAAGAGCATTACAGTTCTGAGACCAGAGAATGGAGGCGGGAGTTAACAACATAAATCATCAATTTAAAGGAGAGACTCTGATCCACACAAAAAACAACTGCCTCTCAGGGCCCATCTTATCAACAGAACACAACAAACTTAACAGCAGGAAAGTGAATTCATAAAAACCTTCCAGGAAGCAAGGGATCAATCAGTGGAAATTAATTAAATAAGTTCCTATGGTCACAGAAGATGTACAAAATGACACAGATAATTCTCTTGGCTTAATGTAATATCTCTATGATTTTATTTTAGTAGATATAAAAGTATTTAAAAATGGCTATGGGGGGAGGTTGTGTGTGTGCGCACATACAGTATATTGGGTCGGGCAAAAAGTCTGTATGTTTTTTCTGCAAAATAAAAGACACACTTTTCATTTTCACCAATGACTGTATTTATGTGGATATTCTGAGTATGTCAGCTATCTCCTGCATGGTATAATGTTGATCGTTCTCAATTAATGTCTCTATTTGATTGCTACCAACTTCAAATGGTCTACCCAACCTAGTGGAGCACTGTCCAGTGAGAAATCTTCAGGATGAAACTTTGCAAACCATTTCTGACAAGTTTGATCAGTCACAGCACTTTCTCCATACATGGCACAAATTGTTTTGTGTTTCGGTTGCATTTTCACCTTTCTTTTGTTTTTAAAGATTATTTATTTATTTTTTAAAAAAATATTGTCTATTTATTTATTTTTTAGAGAGAGGGGAAGAGAAGGAGAAAGAGTGGGAGAGAAACATCAGTGTGTGGTTGCCTCTCATGTGTCCCTTACTGGGGACCTGGCCTGCAACCCAGGCATGTGCCCTGACTGGGAAGCAAACCGGCGACACTTTGCTTCACAGGCCTGTGCTCAATCCACTGAGCTACACCAGCCAGGGTAGATCATTTATTTTTTAGAGAGAGGAGAAGGAAGGCAGGAAGAGAGGAACAGAAACATCAGTGTGAGAGAGAAACAATGACTGGTTGCCTCTAACCCCTAACTGGGGACCTGGCCCACAACCTAGGCATGTGCCCTGATTGAAATCAAACTGGTGACCTTTTGGTTCACAGGCCAGCACTCAGTCCACTAAACCACACCTGCCAGGGCTTTACATTTCTTGAAATAATAAAGCATACTATGTCAACAATCTTGTGTATTTTCTTCCACCTTCAATATTAAAATGGTTACACAAAAATTCACCAATTTTGATAAGCTTTTTTAAATGCATGCTGATACGGCAGCTGTCACAATACAGTCTAATAAAATTGTTTTAAATGAAGTTAAAGACAACTTAGCACTACTAGAGCCATCTTAAAAAAATGAATTTTTTGGCCAACCCAATATATATATATTACGGATATACATAGCCTCCCACAAGGACTTTTTTTAATCGCTTTCAGAGAGAAAGGAAGGGAGAGAAGGAGGAGAGTGAGAGAAAGATGCGTGTGAGAAAGAAACAGCTATTAACTGCCTCCCATACGTCCCCCAACTGGATTGAACCCAGAAGCTGGGTATGTGACCTAACCAGGAGTCGAACCCACGACCCTTCCATCCATGGGACAACACTACAACCAACTGAGCCATGCCTGCCAGGGGGGTCACGGGTATATTTTAAGATGTAGTGACCTTGGTATTTTTCCCCTTAAGGGCTGAAGTTTTTCCTACTATCAATAGTTTTTATTCTTAGGAATTGGAACTTCATGATTAGAAAAATAAATTTATAATTTCAAATAATGATAAAATTCATGTGGAAGAAAGAAAAGAGTATAAAAATCATCAGAGATAAATTTTATGCCTAAAAATTAAGGAAAAATACCTGGTTTCACATCCATAAATATGGACTTAAATTATATATTCATTTAGAACTTAAAAGCTCTATGAAATTTAAATTTATTTATAAAGGAGAATTAGCAACAGACATTCAGGCAAGCTGTTTTCAAAAAGTGCCCCCAGTTCCCGTGACTTGGGTGAAAAGCAGGTAGAAGAAGAGTGACTTTCAGAAAAGCAGTGTGCCGTGTGAGGTGCACCACAGGCTTGGTCCCCTGGGATACGGCCATGCCTGGTGACAACTATTTTTTAAAAAGCAACCATTTACAGTCTCTGAAAACTGTCCTGAGGACAATTTACAGAAGAATATCACTATTTCTCAGTGAGAAAGAACTGTGTCTCCTGCACCAGCCCCTTCTCAGGGAATGAAAGCTCTAACCTAGGCCAGTGATCAAACAGTAGGACCCACAGTGCACCACGGTTCACCCGCCACTAAGGGCAAAGATACCCATACCAACAGAGACAAGCCAAGGAGGGCAGAGGCTTCCACCTCTATCCAGCACCCAACTCACAAAGCAGCGGCATCATTCTAAGAGGAAGGAGCTGCTGCCCTCATGTCTAGCTCTAGAGTACTGGGAACAGGATTCCCCCGAGGGTTGAAGGACGCAGAGAACAGAGATTTCAGAAACTCTCCCCAAGGGAACTGACTTTATTTGAAACAAATCATGGGGGAATTCACACCTAAGAGTGCTGTCCAAAACAATGAAGACTGTGAAGGTAAGCAAGTACCTTACCAAGGGTGAAGGCTGGTATCTCCCTGAGAGGAACAAACCAACAAATAGACCATTTAAGTTTAACAGAGAGAACTAGGGAAAGAGACAGCAGAGAAAAGCCCTCCTATGGTCAAACAAGGCTCAAAGAAGACTGACTTCAGAGATTACTTCCGTAAAAGGGCCAGAACTCAATTAAACAAGACTGTAAAACAATTTATGCTACAACAATGTACTGCCAAAAACAACAGAGCAATCAGCTAGCAATTAGTGGAGATGACCAGCTGGCCGTCAGATACCAACAGAGGTAGGCAGTGCAAGAGATCAGATAAATAGTCAGAGAGACCTTCTAAAGCCATCGTCAAAGGTAACTGTACACATACTCAAGGTTGTGCCCCCTAAGGAATGACATCAGAAGCTTCACACTATATGGGTCAGACCTCACTGAAATAGTCCGGCCAAGACTAAACAAGTAAACATGCCAACCCAACAAGGCCCAGGTGCAGGACTAGGGAGATCAGCATCCAGAATTGCTACAAAAATATTACATAAAATGTCCAGTTTCCAACAAAAACTAGGACACATGCAAATAAACAAAAAAGAGTTACCATACACAGGAAGAAAAGGAGGCAACAGAACCAGCTCTCCAGAGGGCTCAACTGTCAAAATTAGCAAACACTTCAAGCCAGCTATTTTAAACTTGTTAAATATAAAACCACACTTTAGAAGGAAAGGTTTTTAACACGGCAGTGGAGTAGGCAGATACTGAAGGCACCTCCTCCCAGGACTAAACTGAAAAGACAACTAAATGGGACATAATCACCCTAGAAAACCAACTGAAGACTTGCTGAAGAGGAGCCTTAAGGTTTGCAGAAGAAGCCACAGACTGGCTTCTGACATGGACAGTGACACAGAAAGGGCTGGCCCCACCCCCACTGGCAGATTGGGGCTGAGGTGCCAGAGGGATATCGCAGCTGCTGGGGCTCCCCCTGAGCAGCATGGGGCTTAAACCCTGGGTGAGGCTCCCCAGCCCAGCATGCCAAAGCCAGGAACAGGCAAGCAGAGCCAACTACGAAAAGCAGGCACGTTTCCGTCTGCCAAGGAGTCTGCTAGAGATACAGACACCCTCTTAAAGTGCCAACACACACAATTTTGCTCACAGCTACTCACTGTGGGCCCAGTGCAGGGAGGGCAGAGGGACTGGACTCACTTGAGAGTAGTCTGGGGACTGTGGCTCCAGGGATAAATGAGGGAGGGGAACAGCCACTAGGATCCCAGTGCTGGGTCATACTCAGATACCACAGAAGCCACCTTCCCCAGGCAGAGCGCCCCCCTGGAAGTGGCACTGGCCTGGAGGAAAGCAATTACCCCACCCTCTGGAACCTATCTTACCCCACTTGGTGGATCTTAAGCCTGACAGAGGAGTCAGAGGCATAGGCCTGGGCATAGGCCTGGGCATAGCAGTCCGGGAAGACTCAGGGGATGCCAGAAACTGGCTTTGGAGTAGAGCCTACCCACACTTTCCCATGAACCAGACTGGCATTTCTCCATGGGAGATCTAATACAAACACCCTCCTGGCTTCCAGGCTCTGGAGTCCCCACCTGCTTCACTACTAGGGGCTCTGCCCTGCTAAGGCTAGTACAAAATCCAGGACAGACTTGTTCATGTGGCTGGCTTTGTCGGGGAGGAATCACACCCACTATATTCCCTGGAGTGTGAAGGGAACCTCCCCATCACAGGAGATCCAGTGAGGAAGCCTAGCTGGCAGCTAGTGGGCAGAGGCAGGCAGAGGTGGATCCTTGGGGAACCTTGGGACATGGCCCATGCCTTGGCCCAGTGCTGGTGAAAGCCAACCTTGGAGAACAGTTTGGTCCTTCCCAGGTGCAGCCAGGTCCAGCAGAGGCAGACACAAACTGGATCGCTTGTAGCTTCAAGCAGGTTGCCAAAAGCCAGGCACACACACCTGCTGACATTCTGCCCTGGAATCCCTCCCAAGGGGCCTAGGACCAACACACCAAACGTCCAGCTTCAGATAACATCAGAGCAGGATCCATCAAACTTCACAAATATATCCAAAGGGAGACCACAGAATCCACTAAACTCTCCTGAGGTGAATCCTGATTTTTTCTTTTTCAACTTTTTTGCTTCTCTCTGTTATTTCTTTATTTTCTCCCTTTCATTTTTCTTTTCTTTTCATATTCTTTTTTCATTTTGATTTATTTTATTTTGTAATTTTGTAAAAGTTTAAAGTGTTATCCTTTTTTAAATTTTAATTATTATTTTTTAATATTTTAGCTTGACTTTATTATACTTGATACTTTTAGTTTTTCTTTTGGTCAGCACCTTTCAGTTCGGTCAGTGAACCTTCAGTATACACACAGTCGTTGGGGTTGAGCCTCAGAGTCAGCCTGAGGGTCAATACCAAGCAGAAAAGGGCCAACAGCAACCAAGACTCTGTTACAACAGGAGAGCCCACATAACCCACAAGAGACATTCCTGGAGCACCCAGCTCAAGTGATCAATGAGACCACACCACTGGGTCCCACAGGACACCTATTAGACAAGGCCACCCTATGAAGACTGGGAGTCATAGCAAATCTATCTAATACACAGAAACAAATGCAAAAAGACAACCAAAATGAGGAGACAACCACATAGGCCCCAAATGAAACAACAGGAGGAATCTTCAGAAAAAGAGCTGAGTGAACTGAAGGCAAGCATGCTGAGGGAACTTATTGAGAACTGTAACAGCATGGAAAAGGACAAAGAAACCATGAAAACAAACAGTCGAAAATGAAGAACACATCTTAGAAGCAGGAAGATGGTGGCAAGGTAGGTGGGAGCAGACGCCGGTTCTCCCTGTGCCCAGCTGGAACACCTAGCCGATCTTCTGAGGAACAGAGTGAACAGCCAATGGAATCCCAGCTTATGTAAGTTTGGAGGCCAAAAATTGTAAAGGACATTGAAACGCCAATAGTGAGGAGACTGCCCTGGGATGGTAAGGTCCTTGAGATCTGCAAAGGCAGTTAGGCTACTGTGGCCTCCAGGCTCCACGCTTGCCACAGGATACAAGGAGAGTTAGATCACCAGCTCCCTCCCCTACCAGAGAAGGGAGGGCCCTGGATGCTGGATGTCACTGGGGGAATAGAGATGAAGTGGGAGACAGGCAGAGATGGTATACACACGCTGGGACTGTAGATGCCAACCAGAGAAACTGAGGTGCCAGGCGACATCTGGAGGAGGGAGGAGTTGGACCATGTTGGACCCTGACTCAGACAGTCTCCAGACTGGTTGGAAAGTTGGGCTGTGTGAAAAGCTGTGTGCTTGTTAAGAATGGTGGGCAGCTGCTTTGTAAGGAAGTCTCAGCTAGCTCCCACCAAGGGCAGTTTGAGCTTCATGCCCCAGAGACTGAGTGGCTGACTGGAGCCTGGCAGCTCACAGAGGACCTGGGCAACTGTGAATACTGTGACCCAGACCTGGTCCCCATCCTCAACACCAAAGGAAGGGAGAAAAGTAAAGCACAGCCCCCTTCTTCCTGTGGCATCCAGGAAGACCAGCAGAACTCGCGGAACAGATTTGAAAGTCAGCAGGAGGCTTATTTTTTTTCTTTCCTCTATCTTTGTTTTCCTTCTTTTCCTTCCCCTATGTGAGACAATAAGAGGTGGAGTTACAAAGGGTCCAGAGACAGATTCAAAGGCAGAGGGCACAAAGCTAACCCCCAAAGCTAAGAAACTGAGACAAATGTCACTTTGCTATCCCACGGAGCTCGCATTTTATTGTTTATGTGTATTATTTTCTCATTATTTTTACTCCTTTTATTTTATTAGTTTTAATTTCTCTTCCATATGTTTAGTTTTCCTCATTTTATTTCTCTGTTTAATTGCATTGTTTGGCTGAGTTTCCTTATTCTCTCTTTATTGTATTTTAACTTTCCTTCTTTCACTTCACTTGTGTTCCAATAACACACTACTTTTGATCGGGTACCTTCTATTCTGCTTATCCAAATCATATATTTCTTCTCATATTATTGTTGTTCCAGTACTACTGTAAGTAATTGTTGTTCCATACAATTCTACATACTACACAGCAGCCCTCCCTGACCTTGGCCCACTTCACTTTATTACCAAGCTTCATTATTGTTGTGGTTAACTCTATTCTCTCTTGCACTACACTCACTTTCCATCCTTTACTCTCACTATATCTCATCATCACACCTTGCACAAGTGCTCTGTTTTCTGGATTCAGCTCACAATCCTCCTCCCCTCTAACAAGAGTCTTATCTCTCTTTCCCGTTTCATAAAAAGTGGCTAGTTGGGTACAATATCACAATTAATGCTATATTTATCCAAAGAATCTCCTATCTCTTTTCTACTTGCTGGTATTTTAAATCCCATAAAATACTCTCCTGCTGTCTTAATCCATTTTGCCTAACCCCTGCCACTGATCACATACAAGAATAGGTATGAACTGCGAACATTAGAATACATGCTAGAAGAGAGAAACCACCAATAAAGGAACCACCAAAAGGTAAAAATCCAAGTACAAGAGAACCCACACGAACAGAAGAAAGGGCAAACCCTAAAGCATCCAGACAAGGAGAATGAAGCGAGCACAGCACCGAATCCCACAGAATTCCTACCACAGAAGTTCACCTTACAAAGACAGCTAGCAAAGTGGAACATCAGGAAGCGTAGACACAAACAAAGAGAGTCACCTAAAATGAGGAGACAAAAAAAGAACATGCAATCAAAAGGAATGGAAGACTCCTCACTAAAAGCTAAATGAAATGGAGGTAAGCAAACTATCAGATATAGAATTCAAAATAATGGTTATAAAGATGCTCAAGGAAATCACAGACGACTACAAGGAACTGAGTGAGAACTACAACAGTATGAAAAAGAAAACAGAAACTATAAACAAAAACCAGGAAGAAATGAACAATAAAATCTTGGGGGGAAAAAAAACAACTAGAAGGAATTACAAGCAGGCTAAATGAAGCAGAGGACTGAATCAGAGAGATGGAGGACAAGGTAGAAAAAAACACCCAGGTAGAACAAGAAAAGGGAAAAGGGCTTAGAAAGAATGAAGAGATGGTAAGGAAACTGCAAGACAACATGAAACATAATAATATCTGTATAATAGGAATACCTGAAGGAGAAGAAGAAGAGCAAGGGATAGAAAACCTGTTTGAAAAAGTAATGATAGAAAACTTCCCTAATTTGTTGAGAGAAAAAGTCACACCAATCCAGGAAGCACAGAAGGTCCCAATCAAGAGGAACCCAAAGAGTTCTATTTCAAGACACATCATAATTAAAATGGCAAAATACCAAGACAGAGAATCTTAAATGCAGCAAGGGAGAAACAGGAAGTAATATACAAGGGAGCCCTGATAAGCCTAGCAGTTGACTTCTCAATGAAAATGCTCCAAGCCAGAGGGGAATGGCAAGAAATATTTCAAGTAATAAAAAGCAAAGGCTTGAAACCAAGACTACTCTATACAGCAAGGATCTCAATTAAAACAAAAGGCCAAATAAGGAGTATCCCAACAAAAGAGGGCTGAAAGAATATACCTCACCAAACCAACTCTGCAAAAGATGCTAAACGGTCTGCTTTAAGAAAAAGAAAAAAAAAAAAAAGAATAAGGAAGAGAGGATCACAGGTATGAAGGAAGTAAAATAGCAATGAATAAGTACCCATCAATAGTAACCTTAAATGTAAATGGATTAAATGCTCCAATCAAAAGACACAGAATAGCTGAATGGATGAGAAATCATGATCCACACACATGCTGCCTACAAGAGACCCACCTCAGAACAAAACACCTACACAGACTGAAAGTGAAGGGCTGGAAACAAATATTCCAAGCAAATGGACAGGAAAAGAAAAGCCAGAGAAACAATACTCATCAGACAAAACAGACTTCAAAAAAAGGGCCATAAAAAGAGACCCAGAAGGTCACTTCATAAATCTCAAGGAAAGAACCCATCAAGAAGACATAAATATTATAAATATATATGCATCTAACATAGGAGCACCCAAATAAATGAAGATGATCTTGGAGAACTTCAAGAAAGATACTGACAGCAACAAAATTACAGTACGGGATTTTCAACACCCCACTGTTAAAAATGGATAGATCCTCCAAACAAAATATCAACAAGGATATTGCAGCATTGAATAATGTCCTAGATCAAATGGACTTAACAGATATACATAGAGAGAGCCTTTCATCCCAAAGAAGCAAAATACACATCCTTTTCAAATGCACATGGAACATTTTCAAAGAGAGACCACATGATAAGACACAAAACAAATCTCAACAAATTCAAGAAAACTGAAATCATATCAAGCATTTTCACTGACAAGGACTGAAACCAGAAACCAACCTCAAGGAAAAAACTCAAAAACACTCAAACTCATGAAGATTGAATAGCATGCTATTAAACAATGAATGGGTCAAGAATGAGATCCAGGAAGAAATAAAAAAGTTTCCGGAAATAAATGAAAATGAACTCACGACAACCCAAAACTTGAAGGCAGCCTGAGAGGGAAGTTCAGAGCGATACAGGACTACCTAAAAAAGATAGAAACATGTCAAATATACAGCCTAACCCTACACCTACAAAAACTGGAGGAACAACAACAAAGACAGCCAGAGCAAATAGAAGGAAGGAAATAACCAAGATCAGAGCAGAATTAAATGACATACAGACTAAAAGCACAATTCTCAGATCAATAAATCCAGGAGTTGGTTTTTCGAAAGAGAAACAAAATTGACAAGCCTTTAAGCAGACTCATCAAGAAAAAGAGACAGGACCCAAATAAACACAATCAGAAATGAAAGGGGAGAAACTACAACTGATAACACAGAAATACAAAGGATTGTAAGAAATTACTACAAAGAATTATATGCCAAGAAATTTGAAAATCTAGGTGAAGTGGACAAATTTCTAGAGAAATATAATCTTCCAAAACTGAATGAAGCAGCAGAAAGCCTGAACAGACCAATAACAGCTGACAAAAGTGAAGCAGTAATAAAAAAACTCCCAACACATAAAAGCCCTTGGACCAGACAGTTTCACAGGAGAATTCTACAAAGCATTTAAAGAGCTAACACCTATCCTTCACAGACTATTCCAAAAAACCCAAGAAGACGGAAGACTCCCAAACTCTTTTAGTGAAGCCAGCATCATCCTCATCCCAAAACCAGATACAGACACAACAAAGAAAGAAAACTTCTGACCAATATCGCTGATAAACACAGATGCTAAAATCCTTAACAAAATATTGGCAAACCACATCCAGCAATACATTAAAAAGATCATACACCGTGATCAAGTGGGATTCATCCCAGGGATGCAAGGATGGTACAATATTCACAAATCAATAAATGTAATACATCTTATCAACAAAAGCAAAGACAAGAATCACATGGTCAAATCAATAGATGCGGAAAAGCATTTGATAAGGTATAGCACCCATTTGTGATTTAAAAAATTCAGCAAAGTGAGACTAGAGGGAGCATTCCTCAACATAATAAAAGCCATATATGAAAGACCCACAGCCAACATCAGACTCAATGGGCAAAAACTAAAAGCTTTCCCACTAAGATCAGGAACAAGAAAAGGTTGTCCATGTTCACCACTTCTATTCAACATAATATTGGAAGTCCTAGCCACAGCAATGGGACAGGAAAAAGAAATAAAAGGCATCCAAATTTGAAAAGAGGAAGCAAAACTGTCACTGTTTTCAGATGACATGATAGTGTACATAGAAAACATTATAGACTCCACCATAAAACTACTCTACCTAAGCGAATCTGGCAAAACAGGATACAAAGTCAATATTCAGAAATAAAAGGCATTTTTGTATACCAACAGTGAAATATCAGGAACAGAAATCAGGAAAGAAATTCCATTTGATATAGCAACAAGAAAAATAAAATACCTAGGAATAAACCTAACCAAGGACATAAAAGACCTGTACTCAGAAAACTACACAACTCTGAAGAAAGAAATTAAGGAAGACACAAACAAATGGAAACATATACCATGTTCATGGATTGGAAGAATTAACATCATCAAAATGTCCATGCTACCCAAAGCAATTTATAGACTCAATGCAATTCCTATAAAAGTACCAATGGCATATTTCACAAATATACAACAAACACTTCAAAAATTTATACTGAACCATGCACAACCCCATGTAGCTACAGCAATTTTGAGAAAGATGAACAAAGTAGGAGGGATCACAATACCTCACATCAAACTACATAACAAGGCCACTGTAATCAAAACAGCCTGGTACTGGCATAAGAACAGTCACATGGACCAATGGACTAGAATGGAGAGCCCAGACAGCAACCCAAGTCTCCATGGTCAATTAATATTCAACAAAGTGAGCAGAAGCACAAATTGGGAGTAAAAATAGCCTCTTCAACAAATGTTGGGAGAACTAGACAGCTACATGTGAGAAAATGAAACTTGACCATCAACTTACACCATACACAAAAATAAATTCAAGGTGGATAAAAGACTTGAATATAAGTCGTGACACCATAAAAGTCCTTTAGGAAAACACAGGCAGGAAAATCTCAGGTATTCCATGTGGCAGTATTTTCACTCATACATCCCCTAGAGCAAGGGACATAAACGATAGAATAAACAAATGGGCTCTCATCAAATTAAAAAGCTTCTGCATGGCCAAAGAAAATAGCATTAAAATGAAAAGAGAACCAATCATGTGGGAAAACATATTTGCCAATGATACGTCAGACAAGGGTTTGAGCTCCAAAATATACAAAGAACTTACACGACTCCACTCCAAGAAGACAAGCAACCCAATTAAAAAATGGGCAGAGGACTTGAACAGACACTTCTCCAAGGAGGACATACAGAGGGTCCAAGACATATGAAAAGAATGCTCAGTAATGCTAGCCATCAGAGAGATGTAAATTAAAACCACAATGAGATACCACTTCATACCGGTAAGAATGGCCATCATAAACAAAGCAACAAACAACAAGTGTTGGAGACGTTGTGGAGAAAAGGGGACCCTAGTTCACTGTTGGTGGGATTAAAGACAGGTGCAACCACTATGGGAAACAGTACGGAATTTCCTCAGAAAACTAAAAATCAAACTGCCATTTTACCCAGCAATTCCACTGCTAGGATTATATCTTAAGACCCTGAAACACCAATCCAAAAAAACCTATGCACCCCAATGTTCATAGCAGCACAATTTACAATAGCCAAGTGCTGGAAGCAACCTAACTGCCCATCAGTAAATGAATGGATCAAAAAACTATGCTACATTTATACAATAGAATTCTATGCAGCAGAAAGAAAGAAGGAGTCCCTACCCTTTGCGACAGCATGGATGGAACTGGAGAGCACTACACTAAGTGAAATAAGCCAGGCAGTAAAAGCCAAATACCATATGATCTCGCCTGGAAACTAATCAACAAAACAAACAAGCAAGCAAAATATAACCAAAGACATTAAAATTAAGAACAAACTAAAAGTAACCAGAGGGGAGAAGGGAGGGGATAATGGGGCAAAAAGGGTGAAGGGTTTATAGGAACAAGTATAAAGGACACCTGGACAAAAATAAGGGGAGGTGGAAACAGGGGAGGGAGGTGGGGATTGCTGGGATGGTGGGGAAGGGTGGGGAAAAAAGGGAGAAAACTGTACTTGAACAACAACAGAATTCAAATGTATTTTAAAAAATAATAAAACTTGTTTTCTAAAGAAAAAAAGAAATAAAGAATATAGTATCTGACATCAAGAATACACTGGAAGGAATAAAAAGTAGTCTGGGTGAAGCAGAGGATTCAATCTATGATTTGGAAAACAAAGTAGGAAAAAAACCCACCCAAATCAAAGCAGCAAAAGGAAAAAAGAATTTAAAAGAATGAAGACAGTTTAAAGGAACTTCGAAACAACATGAAGTGTAACAACATCTGCATCATAGGGGTACCTGAAGGGGAAGAAAGACCAAGGAAATGAGAAACTATTTGAAAAAATGACTGAGAACTTCCCTAACTTCATGAAAGAAAAAGACACACAAGTCCTGAAAGACATAGAATTTCAAACCAGAGGAACTCAAAGAGGCCCACGCCAAGATACATCATAATTAAAATGCCTAAGATTTGCCATGGTTGGCATGGCTCAGTGGATTGAGCCCCGGTCTGTGAACCGAGAGTTCTCAGGTTTGATTCCTGGTCAGGGCCTATGTCCAGGTTGCAGGCCAGGTCCCCGGTTGAAGGCATGTTAGAGCAACCACACATTGATGTTCTCTCACTCTTTCTCCCTCCTTCCACCCATTTCTAAAAATAAATAAATAAAAACTTTTAAAAATGCCTAAGAGTAGCCCCAGCTGGTGTGGCTCAGTGGATTGAGCACCAGCCTGTGAACCAAAGGGTCTATCTATGGTTCAATTCCCAGTCAGGGCACATGCCTGCATTGTGAGCCATGTCTCCAGTAGGTGTATGAGAGGCACACATTGATGTTTCTCTCCCTCTTTCTCCTTCCCTTTCCCTGTGTCTATAAATAAATTTTAAAAATGCCTAAGGTTAAAGACAAAGAGAAAATCTCAAAAGGAGCAACAGAAAAGTAGATAGTTACCTACAAAGACCTCCCATTTCAGGACAGAAGGGATTGTCATGAAATATTCAAAGTTATGAAAAGCAAGGGCCTACAACCAACACTAATTTATCCAGCAAGGCTAACACTTAAAATTAAAGTGAAAATAAAGAACTTCCCAGATCAAAAAAAAAAAAAAGTTAAAGGAGTTTGTTTCCACCAGACCAGCATTACCAAAAATGGTAAAGGACTTGTCTTAGGAAGTAGAAAAGAGAACAAATAAAACTAGACTAAACTAAAAGACCAAAATGTCAATAAACACATACCTCACAATAATCATTTCTTGTGATAATCATAAAGCCAATCACAATAATGTAAATGGCTTTAATGTTGCATTCAATGACACAGAGTAGCTGAATGGATAAGAAACCAAGACTCATGAGGTCTGTACAGAAGATATCCAGCTGTGTAATATGAAAAATAAGAGATAATTATTGAAGAATATACAAGAAACACTGTACATAGAACTGTGACACCTCAGTCCTCTTCAAAGTAGGCACTTTGTGCCCTCACACAGTTCTCCCAATCGTCATCAGCTGCCCCATTGTATTTTCCTGAATTTCATCAACAGTGTGAAATCTCTTCCCTTTCTAAGGTGATTTTAGTTTTGGGAAAAGGCAGAAGTCACAGGGTGACAAATCTGGGCTGTAGGGGGGTTGAGTCTCCTGGATATTTGATGTTTCACCAAAAAAACTGCATGAGATGTCATACATGAGTGGGTGTATTGTCGTGATGAAGCTTCCAATCACCAGCTGCCCATAGTTGCGGTCTTCTGAATCATCTGAATAGTTTCCAGGGAGGAATGTTCAAGGTTAATGCAAAATGTGATGCAGATTCACTGCTCTACTTGCTAGTCACTTTTTAAAATACATTTTATTGATTATGGTATTAGAGTTGTCCCATTCACCCTCTTTATTCCCCTCCGCCCTACATACCCCCTCCCACCCACATCACCCTATCCCCCTACTAGTTCATGTCCATAGGTTGTACATATAAGTTCTTTAGCTTCTATATTTCCTATACTGTTCTTAACCTCCTATTTTCAACCTGCCATTTATGCTACGTATTCCCTGTACCTTTTCCCTCATTCTTCCTTCCTCTTTACCACTGATAACCCTCCATGTGATCTCCATTTCTGTGGCTCTGTTCCTGTTCTAGTTGTTTGCTTAGTTTGTTTGTTTTTGTTTTAGGTGTGGTTGTTAATAACTAAGAGTTTGCTGTCATTTTACTATACATGTTTTTATCTTCTTTTTCTTAGATAACTCCCTTTAACGTTTCATATAATAAGGCCTTGGTGATGATGAACTCCTTGAACTCGACCTTATCTGAGAAGCACCTTATCTGCCCTTCCATTCTAAATGAAAGCTTTGCTGGATAGAGCAATCTTGGATGGAGGTCCTTGCCTTTCATGACTTGGAATACTTCTTTCCAGCCCCTTCTTGCCTGTAAGGTCTCTTTTGAGAAATCAGCTGACAGTCTGATGGGAACTCCATTGTAGGT
>PVKM010016270.1:0-26990 GCA_004027735.1 Carollia perspicillata
TGTGCAAGGCTTGTTTCAGTGGCTCAAAAATCAATCAATCAATCAGTCAGTCACCTAAAGCCCACAGTCATCTCAGCAGGCAATGGGGGTGGACTGAATTGCTCTGGATCGCTAAGTCTACAAGGGTGAAAGGAACAGGAAGCATGGTTCTGCATGGAAAAGCCAGACTGCTGTGGTGGCAGCTTTCTCGTTCACAAGGATCTCAGAAAACAGCCTCATCGCACACCAGCCTGTTATTTACCCAAGAGACAGTATCATGTGACCTTTTCAGGTCAAATACTCCTGCCTTATTTACATTAAAGATGCACTTTGGGATAAACACCCCCAAATTAAAGTCCCAGAGGTCAGGGCATTTAATTTTAAAATAATCCTTGCATTAAATCATTTCCTTTAAAATATCCTTTTATAACACAAAGGTACATAAATCCTTGCCACTCTGGTGAACACAGCGTCCTCAATGGATTCTTTTAAAGGGTGGGTTGTGTAGATCATTCTCGTACATTTCTTGAACACCTAGGAGTGCTTTATAATGACCAAAAAGCTAATATTGACTGGAGAGATCATTAAGCCACAATTAAATACTAATATTTGCTGTAAAGAATGTAGTAACATAAGATTTAAATGTTCCCTGCAAAACTGTTGCAAAATGACCCACGGGCTTGGCAGAGGTTCACCCTGTGACCCGGTCTCCTGTCTGCGGCTGTGCTACTGTGCGCAGTGGAAGCCGCTCAAGCTGCTCGGCGCTGTCCTCACCCAAGTTCCAAGATGCCCGAAAAGGGGTGGCTTGTTTGATTCGGGGAGGGAGGTGTAGAGCAGGGAGCCAGGCAGTCCATCACTTCCACCAGGCTAACAGGTGGACACAGCCCCACAGACCCAGGCCCGATGCCTCAATCCTGAGTCCGAGACTTGTTTCCAAAGCAGAAGGAGGCCAAGCTGCGTTCCCACAGCCCCTATAGCCCAAGCCAAGAAGACGGCCCAATCCCCATCAATGGTGATGCCGGGATGCCATTTTTTAACGGTAGAGGATTTTCTAATCCCCCAAGTCCATTCATAAATGACCCTGCTTTAGGCTATGGCACATAAATCTCAGAGAGCTTAGCTGACTGCTCTGAGGTCCACGGGGTTAACAAGAAAGCAAGAGCAGAGTTCACCCAGGTCTTCTGAGGTAGAAGGTGCCCGCCCCTTGCACTGGCACTGCTTCCCCCCAAGCATCTTAGGAAGATGAGCCATCACCTCTGGAAGAGTCTCACATCCCTCAAAGTAATTCTTCAGCCTGCATCTGGGCACACTGGGGCACACACTGCACGACTCAAGTCCATGCAGCAATAACGTGAGAGCGATGGTCGCAACGGCCAGTGGCGCTTCTCATTCATTGGTCTTCTATCCCTCAGGACAACAGGGGCACACAGCTTATTTTCCATGATCTGGTTCATAATCCTTGATTTCTTCTAGAAAAGACAAGGACGCAGGGAGAACCCAACTGATAGCGAAGCCCAAGTGCCTGCTCGAATGGCCTTCCCCTCTGTAGGGCTGTTGCAGCCACAGAGTCCTGTGTGATAGGGGGACAGGGGTGTCTTTCCCAACTCATTGGGAAGTCTAAAGGGCCCTTGGGAATGGGGGCTGAAGAATTGCGGGTTGAATAAGTCTACCTAGAAAGCAACATACACCTGGCATGTGTGGGTCTAGCAAACATTAGCAGAGGTCAGCTAAGTAATGACCCTGTTTAGAGCTGTTGCAGCCGCCCTTGCCAGTCACTCCATGGAAACCCAGCTGCTATTGAGCCCCAACTATCCACACACCCCATGCCATTTAACCCTCAGGACAATCCTAGGAGGCAGGTATAATTTTACAGAGAAGGAAATGAAGGTTCAGAGAGATTAAGCTCCTTATCCAAGGTCACACAGCCAATTGGGCAGAATTTGAAACCAGGGCAGCCAGACTCCACAGCCGCTGTCCCTTCCATTCCTCCTTGCAGAGTGTGCCTGGGTAGCCTGTCCATAGTTCCAACAGGCAGTCAGTGCAGCCACTCTCCCATGGATGTGACTCGAACCTCCTCCATGGAGGCTGGCGCCTGCCGTGTGCCCCCCACTCCTTCCTCCTCCCTTCCCCGTGGGCACTGCAGGCCGCCTGTCTGCATTCCTGGAGCACATGCCCAAGTTGGGCCCACTAAGGAGGATCCCAAGTAATTCAGCCCATAAATTACAGCCATTGTGAATTTCCCTTTTAGCCACAGGCAAAGTCAAACTTTTCCTTCCCCTGCTGTAGTTAACCACTTTGTTCACTGTATCTCTCACAGCTCTCCTGGCTGGGGGCCAGCTCTCAATTATTAATTAATCTGGGAGGCACAGGTTGCATTCCTAGCCACCTAACCACTTCCTCCTCAGTGGTGGGGTTGTGGGGGATGCGGGCCCTTTCAGTTACATCAAGCATCTCACAACATCCCAGCCCTATCTTGTGGCCCTAGCTGCGAGAAAGGACACTTAAAACCAGTTTAAAATAACATCAGAAAAACCCAAACACCCAGAAGTCTCCTTTCCCAACTCCACCCTACAGCACCAATCCAACTGGCAGCCCACTATCATCCTAAAACCATGACATGCTCTGATTTCTGGAAGTGGGTGGAATGGGGATACGCTCCCCTGACCTGCAGGGTGCTGTCTGTGTGTGTGGTTGTACAGGAAGCGGGTACCTTGCACACCCTCCCCTCTGATAATTCTCACTAGCCAGACAGAGAGACACTTACAACAAAACCAAGAGGCAATCCCGAGGCCAGCCTGGGGAAACTGCCGTCTCTAACTTCATGGCTCACTTTATCCTCACTGGATGGAGAAAATGACGGGCAGCCGGGTGAGCCGAGGGCGGGAGAGGCTACGGCTGAGTCCGGGTTTACGAAAGTCGTTCAGGCGTCTCGCAGGGCGGTAAGGAAAAGGATGGCAGTGTGAGCACCTCTCTGTCTGGCCCAGGCCTTTGGGAGGCCTTTACACGGACAAACAGCCCCAAGGACACCAACCCTGAGTGGCATGTAGCCCCCATGACAGTGAGATCCAATAGTGAAATCAGAGCACAATTTTCCTGACATCAGTGCTGAGCCCCTGGGCAAAGTAGGATCTCAATTCCTAATTAGAAGTAATGCTGAATGGTGGATGCCAGTGCTAGCTGGATGAACGTCAAAGGTGAGACATAACCCCCGTGTGGGACCAAAGTGATAGAGGAATGTATCGGATCACAAGAAAGGATGAACATTTGCTGGTGCTGAAAATCGCCAGCAAGGATCCTCCACCTCTCCTCTTTCTTCCACTGACTCCACACACAGCCCACCGGATGCAGACCTCGACTGGAGTGTCCACTGAGCCAGCCAGCCAAACCCGAGGGGCTCAGACTCCTAGGGAAAAATCTTCGAAATCGCATGCTTTTACCTAGCCCACAACATGCCTGCTTCTGGTCTGATAAGACAAATTCCTTGCTCCCCAAGTCTTCGCATAACACTCTGGGGAGGAAGGACACTTCTGGCTCCCTCACCCTAAGCACTGAGGCTTTTGGGTAAAGCGCACATACTGCCAAGACAAATTATTGTACACATTCAATAAAGTACTATTAATTAGGACTCATAAATTCAGAGTTTGTAATAATTCCAAAAACAGCTGGGCTGAAGTTAAAAAAAGTTTTGATAAACAAATGCAAAATATAAATAAGGTGCAGGAGAGCTGTCTACCCTACTAGCACTGTGTAAATAAAGGCACGCCAATTACAAGTTGCTCTTATCTGTTCCCTAAAACAGGTCTCCACATGACCTCCGACAGGAAACGTTATCCAGTTATGTGCGAATCACAGAGCTTGGGTTCTTAGACAGATTTTTCCCAATCACCCACCCAATTCACCAGAATTGGTGAGGAGTCACTGAGTGAGGGGTCAGTGTTCCCTTTCAGTGTATCTGGAAAGGACGCCACCTGGATGGCTGAGCCTCCAGTGTCCCCAGGGCCTCCAGGCCCTTCAGTGGCCACCCAGGAAAGAGTGGCTCCAGCACACCAACGTGCCACCCACTTGTCTCCATACCCACCTTAAAGCAGCAGCATTTCCTGGGGCATCTGGCCCAGGCACCCAGCCAACTGGGGCGTGTCCATGTGACAGCCCCCTCAGGTGTCAACTGCAGTAGATGTAGAAAGGACATTTATGGCCTCCCTGGTGATTTACAAATTAGCCAGGCCTCCTGTTTTCTCCAAGAAAGTCATACTTACAACTCCAAGGAGGCGCAGGCAAGGTGAGAGGCCCGCGGATAAACTTGCACTGTGTGGGATGGCAGGAAGGGGCCCTGGGTGAGTTGGGAAGCCAACCGTCGAGCGAAGAGGGTGTGTTGGTCCTGGCCTGCGAGGGACAGACTGCGAGGCCCCAGAGAAGCGGGCAGTGGGCCAAGCTGGAAATACCGAGGGCCGCTCCAGCTCAAGGAGAGGGCCTGCCAAGTCGGGGAGGCGGCACTGATGGGGGAATGGCAGGTTCCGGCCGGGCAGGTCCCCAAGGCCACCGAGTCAGGAGCAACTGCCTGTGTCTGTGGGCACGCGTGGGCTGGAGCTGTGCCAGGGAGACCCAGAGCCGCCAGTCTCCCCGGGGTGCCTCTGTCCTGGCGCTACCCCAAAGCCCACCAGCCTAAGAGACCCTGAGGAAGGCAGAGCCCCTCCAAGTGGCACTGACCTTGGGCAGGAAGTCAGGCCCAGCCTCCAGACCGGATTATTCTCTCTCCACCTTCCATCTCCTAGTTTTAGAGGTGCTCAGCAGAGCTCCCCAAGACCGCTGCCTACTCCGGGCCTGCTGTTCCTGCCCCTGTGAGAATTTCAGGCATCTTCTGGATCACTAAGCCCCACTGGATGATAGAACCAGCTGCAGGCTAGCTCCCCAGGCTAGCAGGGGCCTCTCAGCTGTGTCTCTGGGGGAAGACTCATCTTGTGAGACAGGGAAGCCAGGTGTCCTGGCAGATGCGTTTTCTCCCTCCCCTGCCAACTCACTTGGACCTCAAAGAGTACTGTCAGGTAAGCCCAACAAAAGTGCTAGGGCTGGCCACCAACATGTATCCTGCCACCAGACAGATGCTCTGTCACAGACACCATGGGTTTCTTAGCTGACCCACAGTTTGATCCAAAGGGCCTTCGCCACACACGTGGAATCTGAGCATCCGCTTGGTTCAACCCTCTCCCTCCTCGTGGCCTTTTACTGTAAAATAGGCACACCAGCTCACTTACTTATAAAGACCCACCAAGAACCACATCCTCGCAGGTCACTCACGTCACAGTCTGACCATCTCTGCCTTCCTGGAGCACCCCCTCCTGACCACTGCGACCCAGCCACAGCAACCGCCCCTCCCAGGCCTTGGGCGTGCTGGAGCTCCACCCTCAAACCCTGGAAGCAAATTCCCTGAAGGGAAAGAGTGGGTAGGATGTTTTCAAGAACCACTCATTGTGGGTTTGGGGTCCAGCCAACAGAAGAGCCACTGACATGTGAGAAGAACATTTGCTTAGGAGGCACCTCTCTCGTGCTCACTAAATGCCTACTGTGTGCCGAGCACCTCGGAAACAAGGAAATGGGAAGGTGGAGGGAGAAGGTGGCCTGGAGGCTGGGCCTGACTCCCTGCCCAAGGTCAGTGCCACTCGAAAGGGCTCTGCCTTCCTCAGGGGCCCTTAGGCTGGCGGGCATCGGGGTAGCGCCAGGACAGAGGCACCCCGGGGAGACTGGCGGCTCTGGGTCTCCCCGGCACAGCTCCAGCCCCCTCGTGCCCACAGGCTTCCTGGAGGAATTTAATCCTGTGGCGAGGGAAATGCTGGAGGCTGAAGTCAGAAGAAACTAACGGAGGGAGATGTCAAAGGAAATCAGAGAGACTCTTGTTTTTATAAACATCATTCCTTCTGGTCAGTCCCAAATTATTTAGTGGGCTATACACACATATTTTCTCCCTCAAACCAAAATCATCCTCCCTGAGATTTCCAGTCTGAGGGGAATAAAGGAAACAGCATAAATACTCTTTGCAGTTGGCCTATAGGAGGTGAGCACTAGCCCGGGCCTGTAGCAGACTTCAAGCCCGTGGGAAGCCCCACTCCTTATGAGTTCTGAGGGTCATTTCCCTACTCCCAATTCAAAACGGACTCTGTCACCTGGGGAATCCACCCACCCACCCACCACCCAGTGGGTCATGTGAATGAATGTCTTACAGCTGAGGGTGAGAGGGGCATGCCACTCTTGGATTGGTGGAAACTCTTAAAATTATAGGGTGTTGTAAAACATACTAACAGCAACGTCATGTTTATTTCCAAGAGAAACTGAGGGCAATCAAAAGGATTCTTGGGGAGTTGCTAAATGTCAGGGCCAGAGACCATTCAGCCCAACCTCCTGCCTTTATAGGAAAGGAAACTGAGGCTCAGAGAGCAAAAGTCACCTGCCAGAGCTCGGGCAGCAGGGCCAGGCCTCCCGGCTGGGGCTCCTGTCTCTGAGGGACGACTTGGCCCTTAAACCACTGGGCCCAAGGAGCAAATAATCCTGATAAGTCCAACAACGAGAAATATTTTTGCAAAAGGGTCTGTTTGTTTGTTCTTGTGGGTAGCAGGGAGAGAGTCCTTCCTCCATTGCTGTCGGAACAGCTCCCCGCCTCTGCCTGAGAAGTGACCCGCCCCGGCTGGCCGGCACCACCGTAGACTCTCAGGCAAAGGATGTGCGTTGCAAAAATGGGGCAAAGTTTCCTATTCTGAAGATAACATTGTAAGACACAGGAAGTCTGCAAGCAGAGCCTGCATTTCCAGAAGGTCTCTGCACACCCATTCGCAACCACTTCCATTGTACAGGGTTTCTAGAGATTTGAGGCTGGGGGATGGGGAAGGAGAGGTGGGGACAACACTGGGAAGGGGCAGCAGCTACAGCTCAGGTGAGAGTCCAGAGAGGGCCTGCCAGTCCCCCAGGCTCCCTGGGCCTCCCTGAGGTTGGGCCTCTTCAACAGAAAGATAAAAGGGTTAAAAGAGCTAGTGATTGCCCTACTTTAGGCCCTTGAGTCCAGATTCCCAGGCCCCGCCCCTGGAGATTCTGATTCATGGGTCCTGGGTGGAGCCCAGGAATCTCTGTTTTTAACAAGATTTAAGAGGCTCGTTTTCTGGCTCTGATAGGTCACCATCCCATGAGTGGAGGGTTCAACAGCCTGGCACGTTAGTGAGAGAGCTGGCTTCCTCGAGGGAGAAATGACAGGGGCAGGAAGGAGACCAAACCAAATCGACTTTCTAGAATGAGACGGATGTGGTGGCCCCAGCACCAGGCTGGACCGGCAGGGAAGGCGACACTCTGGAGCCACCAGGGATGGCCCTGACTCAGAACGTCAGGGTGTGTTTGAGGACAGGCCCTTGAAACAGTGTGCACCTCTGCCACTTTCTAGTTGTGTGTCTGGGACAAAGGCCATAGTTCCTCTGGGCCTCGGGTTCTCCGTCTGTGGAATGGGACCAAAAGCAGCCATGACAAAGAATCACTGGACCAGGGACTGATGTGCTGATAGCTGACAGGCCCACCACTTATCATGCACATTTAGTTCCCACAACAACCCTAGGAGACAGACATCACTGACTGCCCCACTTTACTGATGAGGAGAAAAACTGAGGCCTCCTGACCAATCCAAGGTCACGTGCTGGTGCCGGGGGCGGGGTGGTGGTGGTGGTGGTAGTGGTGGTGCTGGATTTCTCAAACATTCAGTCTGACCTCTCTGCAGGAGGGAGGGAGGTCCCCCAAAGATGCTGCCTTCTTTCCACGGGCGCTACCCAGAGCCTACACTGCCCACAACACTTCCCAGACCAGCCACACCTCAGCACTCAGAGCTCCAAGTCCAGGGGAAGAAAGCGCCACAGCCCAAAAGAGCCTTATCAATAAGGGGCAGCAAGACAAAGAAAGGTGACCAGCTGTCAAGTCCGTCTGGGGAGGCGGACAGCCGAGTGCCATCACGGAGAGGGTGGGAGGGATGAGGAGGGAAGGTGGTGCTCCAAGAACAGCCGGGAAAAGGCTCAGGGGCAAGAGGAGACAAGGAGGAAACAGCGTGCTGTGGCCAGACTACAGAACACGGGAGTGCTCACGGAGAAAGAGTCCACACAGGTTGGTAAGGGCCAGACCACGCAAGACCTTGACTGTCCAACTGGGGCTGAGCACTCGTGCCGTGTCGTAGGCACAGGGAGCCACTGGTGGGCAAGGAGGGTCAGCGCCCAACCAGCTTTCCATGGTTTCACGGGTGCACATCCCAACTGGCTGTTAGCTCAGTAAGCTAACAACTGGGTGTGATTAAAACTAAAAGACAGGTGGGTCTTAGAAGTAGAAAATTTAGGACAGCACAAAGCACCCAATGATAAAAATATAGAATTTTGTTTTGTTTTGGTCCGATCTTTATTTGTCAAGCCTATTTAGAGAAAGGCGACTCTAGTTAAAAAAAAACCAAAAAACTCAAGGGGTGACCAAAGACCTCAGAGAGTACAGGGAATGAGCGTCTGTAAACATATCCCTACCGACAAGTGTACAGAGTTGTTCCTAAGTCTGTCTCTGTTTCTCTGTTTTCTGAATCTGTCAACTTTTGAAAGAACTGTGTTGTTAAGTCCCATTCTTCTGAGGGCTTCTCAAGTTCTCTTCTTACATCTACTCGTCTTTGATTTAGATATTTCAAAGCTATGTTGTTAGGTATATAAAGGTAATTATTATATCTTGCTGAGCATTTTAGCTTTGATCTATGTCAGAGGTCAGCAAAAGTCAAACACGGCCCACCATTTGTTCTTGTAAATAAAGTTTTATTGGAACACGGTCACACTTATTGTTTCACGTGTGGTCTGTGGGTGCTGCAATGGCAGCACTGAGCAGCTGGCACAGACTTTGCACAGCCTGCAAAGCCAAAAATGTTCACTATCCAACCCTTTACAGAAAAGCGTGAAACCCTGATCTACGTAAACTTTCCCTCTTCGTTTCTTGTAATGCTCTTCTGCCTGGAATTATTTTACCTCCTATCAAAATTATTGTACTCGCTTTCTTTTGCTTAGCATTAATGAGTATATCTTTTTTCCCCATTCTCTTTAGTTCCAACCTTCCTACATAATTTTGTTTAGTGTCTCTCTTCTGGAAATTCACATGTAACTGGATTTATAGAAACACAGTCTGAGAGCTCTTGTCCCATTTATTGTCACTAGTGTTTGCACTTGCCACACATTTATTTTAAATGGACCGTGCTGTGCGGCTTTTCCATACCGCTGACTTTTAGAGTAGTTAACTGTCAGGAGAAAAGGGGGATGGCTAAGAAAAAGAGACTTCCGCTTTATCAGTACATTTTGAATTTTACAGAAAGAGAATGTAACTGTATTATTTGTATAAAGACATATTACTTTATGCTGAATAATAAAAAGGGGAGTTTTTAAGAACCAAGAGTCATGAATACATGAGGATCCGTATCATGAATTCTTCAGTCAACAAAAGTTCCAGTCACACTTTCCTTCCCACCACCTCCACCCGCAGACACATACAAAGACAACAAACAACTTTATATAAATAGAGTTTATATAACGTGGAGTTTGCTTCAAGGAGTGCCCCCAACCCCCTCTGTCAGACTAACGAGAAACCAGCCCCTCTGGCCACGGGAAGCTGTTCCCTGAGGTCACCCAGCGCTCCCAGGTGGCTGCCCCCTGCCAACCCCTGGCCCCAGCCAGGCCAGCTCCACGTGTACAGGGGCCTCGTCCCCGGTGCCCAGGCCCACTGCGTTCTGCCTGTGCCTCTGCTGTCCTGCCAGCATTTCCTTAGCAGCTTGGGGACACTCTGGCATCCAGGGCGTGTGCCCAGCCTGGCGCCCCTTCCAGCACCAAGCTGCTGCCCCAGCTCTCCCTGCTGGCCCCACTGCCAGAATTTCCTTTAGCCTCTTCCCATGTGTTGGAGCCAGGCAAGACCTCCAAGAGACTGGGGGCGAGGCCCTGAAGGGGCCAGAATTAGGATGGACCAGTCCCCCAGCCTGGGGAGCTCGGGAGAGACACGTCTGAGGGGGCTGGACTCGCCTCAGGAGCCGTGAGGAGTGACACCCGGGTTCAGGCTCTGTGCCTGGCAAGCCCCCTGCCATGTCTGGGTCTCCGCCCCAGTAAGCTAAACAATTTGTCCACTCTTTCCTGACTCCAGTCCCTGTCACCCTGGGTGACTGCTTGTTAAGGAAAGGGTGGCTAGAGGAAGCAGGTCCCTGACCAGAAGGGAAGGGGCATTTCATTCTATGTCTAACAGGGGTCTAGGGCACCCACAGACACCAGATTTGCTCTCCTCTTGCGTCCCACCCCCGTGTCAGAGCTGGCGGTTTGTGGGGATTTTGTAAAAGCATTCCCTGGACGCCTGCTGTGTCATGCCCGCCCTTCTCACACTGCCCTCCTGCATTAGATCTTCACAAAAGACAAGGATGGTACCATCACTTACACTGCACAGGTGGGGAAACTGAGGCTCAGGGAGGTCACACAATTCACCCAGGTCACAGAAGCTAGTCAGCAGCAGAAGCCCTTGCCTACAGCCCCAGGTCTCAGAACTCTGTTTTTTCACTACACTGCAGCGGCCTCAGGTAGACTTGAAGCAGAATTTCCCTTCTAACCTGCAGGTTGAGCCCAAAGCTCCCAGGGAGGAGGAGAAAGGTCTCTCTTCCTAGGGAGAAGAAACAGCCAAAATAGCCACAAGGCCAAAACTACCCACCGTCACCTTGATCCAGAGGACCCAGCTTACATACTTAAGTCATTCACTCTGTTCCTAATTTGCTGTGTGACTTCAGGCAGGTCACTTCCCCACTCTGATCCCCCATTTCCAAAACAAGGGCATTAGACTGTAAGAAACTGGTGTGCCTTCTAGTTCCATCAGCCCAATTCTACCCATTACTAAACCTAATTAAGTCTCCACTGGAAGATTCTGTAGTGTATGGGACCCCTCCCCCTTGCGGGCATGTGGGATGGAGGGGAGGGCAGACCGAGCAATGGAAAACAAATATTTTCAAGGGATGGGAGTAAACACCGCTGTTGGCATGGCAGAGCCAGTGGAGTTGCTGAACCAGAATCCTGAAACCGTTAAAAATAGGAAAAGAAACGGTACAGTTCACATATTTTGCAAAGCTAAGTTAAATCAACATCTGCAAAAAATATCCCCGTTAAACGGAATAGCAGGATTTCATTAAGTAAATTGCAAGTTGGCAAAAATTCTGAAAGAAAGGGGAAAAGCCACGGGCTGGCCTGTAATTTAAACCTTATTTTAACTGTGACAGCATGACTGCAAAGAGCTCCGTTTCCAAACGAAAGGAAAAAAATAAAACCTAAAAAAAAAATTTTTTTAAAAAGGGCCTCCTGCACTCTCAGGCACGCCCCTCCCCCTAGCTTCCACAGACCCACAATATTTTCAGTAATTATAACGTTACCTAGTTTTCCCATGGATATAACAAATGAGGGACAAAAAGAAGGGGGCGGTGGGGGAAGAGGGAGGAAAAAGTGAGCCCACAGACAAAGTCACCATTGTCACCTCTAATTAGGTTTTTTTTTTTTTTTTTTTACCAAAATGGCTTGAAGCACAGAACTCTGGGAATCTTTTCCTTCCTCCAGGAGGCCTTTCTGTTTAACCCCACTATGGGTTCCCCTCGCCTGAAGGCCCATTTGGAGATGGGAGCCAAGCCCAGCCCTGCCAGGGGCTGTGGGTAACATCCTCAACCTCCCAGCTTCTCTACCCACACTGGATGGCCACTCCTCCAGTCCCTCACCTAGGCGGGGCTCCTTCCCTAAACCACAGTTCCTTATCCCTAAAATGGGGTGGTAATGGCGGCTTCCCTGCCCAGGCCGTGCTGGGAGATCAGTCCTGAGCACCTGGTAACACACTGAGGTACCCACCAACCTGGAGCCCAGGTGGGGCCATGGCTACAAGTAAGCAGGCGGCTGCAGTGGCAACTTCATGGGCTGGTAGCAATTGCAGACACAGCTTCAATACTTGGAATGCTACCCTATATCCTCTACCCAGCACCCCATCCTCCCCCTCTGAGGTTCCCTGGGGGTCATCCAAGGATGACCTTAGCATCATGATGTTGAGCGGATGAGATCATCTACTCGGTTTTTGAAACCTGCTCTCTCAGTGGGCAGGTAGAACACCCTCTCCCCCCAAGTGCCCCCCATACAGAATCTTATCGTGAGTCCCAGGATCTAAAATGGGGACAAGTATTAATACCCCATCCCTCATGCTTTGTGGCAACATCTGCGAGTTTGAAAACCACAGATCCAAGTTGTCTCCTCTCCTCTCCTGCTACAAAAGGGGAAACTGAGGCCCAGGAACAGGGAGTGATCACGGCTTGCTGGTTTCAAGGCAGGTGGGGTCTGGGAAGTGTGGCCCTACTCTCACGCCGATGGGCTCTATTTGGTGCCTTCAAGTGAGCAAGCCGAGATTTCTGTCAGACCCCCAGCCTGGTGGTGACTGCTCAACAGGAAGGTGACCCCTTAGAGCTGGGCCAGGACCCCCCAGCCCCTAAGAGGCTTTTGAAGACTAAGGGCAGTGCCAGAACTAATAAAGTGAGCTCCTTTCTGCACACAAGTGATCTGCTGCTGGAGTTTCCAGAAAATCCAAAGATGACCTGAATGTGCAGTCCTTATAGGCCCAGAGAGGGAAAGAGGCTTGCCTAAGGTCACACAGCAAGCAAGCAATAGAGGGGGGACTAGGGACAAGAATAAAGCAGCCTATCCTTAGCCCCAAATGAAGTCATACCTCCTTGATGAGTTAAGACAAACCGCCCCCAAACCAAAGAGCCTCCCTCTGCCCCCCGGGTTCCCTTGCTGCCTCTGCAGGGAGCCGTAAGGCCTCACCTTGTCCGTGGCACCATTGTCTTAAGTGGACTTTTAAGCCCGTCACTGTTACCTTAAGTTGATGTGCCTTTCTTCTAAGCCTCAGTGAAACCACCTGTAAAATGGGGATTATAATTAACTGTACTCCCTGTTGATACTCCCAGTGATTGTAAGGATGATGAAAGACACTCTGTACAATACCCAACTCTGTGCTGAACGACTAGCAGGCACTCACTCTGAATCACCCTCCAGTGCCCAGCACAGAAGCACCACCGGGTCACATCACTGCAGCAGCACCCAGGCACCGCGGAGCTCCCCGAAAGCACCACCCATTGCACTGCACAAGAGGGATGCGGGTGAGCTGTGTGTGCTCGTGGACAAGCGGACGGTAGTCAGGGAGATGGGGACGTGACCCCTCCAAACTACAGACTGCAGCCCAGCAAGAGCCCGCCAGCGCCCAAGTAGTGTCCCCTCGCCTGCAGCCTGGCACACTCTGACCTTTCTGTGAGTAGTTTGAGCTCGACCCCTATCTTTAATTTAAGGAGAGTGCAAACCAGCGGCCAGTCTGCTTAGTAAGAACGGTGGTGGCTGAGGGGCACCCCAAGAACACAGAGCCTGCTGGAGAGAAAGCAGGGATGAGGAAAGCCCCCTTGTCTCTGGGGGCCAGACGACATCACTATTTGTGGGGCATTTACTGCATGTGCGTTGTTAACTCGTTCCCCTGAGACAGGCCTACTGTCATTTACAGAGGAGGACACAAGAGACAGTGGCCACCGGTGGTGAGTGTGGTGGTGAGTGTGGTGGAGCTGACATTTGACCCCAGAGCTTGAGCTCCCAACCACTCCCCTCCATGCCACCTTTTAGGACCCCTGCTGGTGAAGGCAGGCAGTGTCAGGGAGCTGGGCCAGGAAATGGAGCCTCCGCCTCAGCCAGCTGGGACTCCTTCCCTCAGCAAGACCCTGCCCCACAAATCTCCACAAGAGTGATGAAGCCCTTGCAGGAAGAGAAAAAATGCTTTTATAAATTTCAAGTTTATGAGGATCTTTGGGGTGGAGGCACGGAGTTGTGCAGGGCGGGGAGGAAGTACTGGATCCTATCATGGCAGAGGCTAGAGGGTCCACATGGTCCCCCATAGCCTGGGATCACAAGCGGTTCTGGCCCAGCCCCTACCACAGGGTGACTTTGAGCAGGTTGCTGCCCTTCTCAGAGCCTCACTTACCCCATTTGTAGGATGAAATCTTGAGCCGAGTGACCCCTGATATCTCAGGTCCACAAAGCAGAATCCTTAGAAAAGGCCACCCAGAGATCAGGAGAGGAGCAGGCATGCCGAGGCCACCCTGACCACACCCACTTGCCCTGGTGAATGCCAGAAGCCTCTCAAGGGAGCCAAGGCAGGAGGAGGGGAGTAGAGAGATGGTACCCAAGGGGCAGTGCTGAGGTTCTGGAAGCAAGGAGCCTCTAGGAATCCTGCGAGACGTCCAGCTCCCAGAAAACCCAACTCTACCCAAATCCCACAGCTGGGGTGACTCAAGGGCAGGCTAAGGGACAAGGCTGACGGCACCGAGGTAGGCCCTGGGACCACTGACTCCCACCTGGGGCACACCCTCTTACAGGACTGCTCAGCGTCATCACCCTCTAGAGATCTCAGATCCTGAAAGTGCTGGGAAGATCTGCTCAGGCCTCGGGCCTTTAAGGTAGTGACAGGAGGCTGCAGAGAGCACAGAGCAGGGAAGGAAGACGGGGGCTTTAAAACCTAACCCAAATAAGCCATCTTCCTTCTCTAGGGCCCAATGACCTCATCTGCAAGATGGCAATAATGAAACAACCTTCCTAGAGCCGTCTGTTATAAGAACTCAGTAAGACGACATACCTACAGCACGGTGTTTGGCAAACGCTACTGACACCCCCCTGTATCTTTTCTTTGGTCCTTCACTGTCCCCATTCAGCGCTAAACATCACCTCCTCCATGAAGCCTTCCCACGCTCAGGCACCCCCTGCTGCAACCCCCACAGCAATCTGTTCACGTCTTTATTATAGATTCTTATATGTAATTTTTCGTTAAGTGTCTGCTTCCATTAAGTGCAAGCATTCTGAGAGAAGAGGCTCAAGCTGGTGGGTTGATGTGAGACCATCTACCCTAGTGAAAGAACTCAAAGCACAGAGGCAATGTGACTTCCTATAGTGACAGCAAGCCAGAGGTGGCCTTAAACAACCCACTAGAGTACCCGGAATGGCAGAAAGATCACTGTTCTGTGACTCCCAAGACCCAGGCAAGCTTCCTGGGCTTCAGTTACTCCGGCTTGAAAGTGGGTGACACACCCCTGTTCCTCCCGGGGCTTTCCTAAGGAGCAAGAGAAAAGCTGGGTTGTAAGTTGCTTTTTTTTTTAGAAGAACCACTAAATGTAAGGGATGTTTATCATGTTTATAAGCAACTATAATAAAACATACTCTATTTAGCAGCCTCCTCCGGAAGGAGTAGGAAGAAAAGCAGGTCGGCCATCCAGGGCCCTTCTGCATTTCTGGTTGCCAGTAAGTCACTGTGTGACTTGCTGGTGTCTCCGGAGTGGTTCCTCTCCGCCACAGAACAAAGGTTGGGCTGGCTGACCGCCAAAGCCCCACTAGCACTGCTATCCTGCTCCGTGCCCGCACTGTCCAGGCTCTGAGGGTACAGAGGGCGCAAATCCAGAGCTCGAGTTCCGAGTCTAAACATCTTCGTGTGCCAACCTGCTTAAAGGCGGGTGAAAGCCACAGCCAAAGAGCGCGGCTGGTCCACCCCACCTTGGTAGGGCTTCCCCTCCTCCAGCCTCAGGCAGGCTTTGCAGTTTGCTTTGACTTTTGACACACACCTGTCCTGTCGGAAAAGCAAGGTTGCCCAGGGGCTCAGGAAACCCTGACCATGCCCTACCTGCCACCGTATAGCACGTTGGGAGCTCTATGGAAAGGGTCCGGGTATGTGTGTCCAGCTTGTAAGAGATGGCAGTGGGAGTGCCCACTTCTTGAGCACCGATGTGCCAGGTACCAGGCTAAGGCCTGTATTTGAACTATCAGTTAATTTACGGGTCACGCTAAGCCAGCCATGTAGGCTTGGTGGCTTCCCCAAGACCACAGACTATCCACTGGCCCTGACTTCTGATTCTAGAGTGCAATGGTAAAAGCCTCCAGGTCTGAGCCCTCTGTGCAGAGCTGTGGTCACCACCATTATCCTCCGACCACCCACAGAACAGACCTCAACAATTGGCAGAGCACTTTCACCCATAGAACCTCAGGCACAGGGCCTGCCTCATGCTGGTTCTGCAGAGGGCAGGGGCTTGTCAGGCTCTCCCCTGCTTAGAAGAAATCGCTGCTCTGGGAGGCCAGTGGCGGGGTCTCTGGGCCACCCAGGGCTGGCACAATGCAGGGCGCTCCATTGACACTGGCTGAATGAACTAAATGAACACCTCTGTTGGTGCCCTGCTCACACCCCTCAGCTCACACCAACTCAGGCTTGGCCCAGCTTTCGTGTACCAACACCTGCTTTTGTCTAAGGGCATGTCCTGGGAGTCCGGAAGGGCCAGGAATAAATGCCCCCAGAGTGGCGGATCAATCCCCTGGCCCCCTTGCCCCTCAGATGAGACAACTCTGAGGTGAGTTCTATGTTGTTTCCCAGCAGACTCCAGGTCCAGTGCCCCCAGAGGCAACTGGCTTCTTCACGCTCCTGGCACTGGCCTCTCACCCCTTCCCTTCCCTATTCTCCCCCTGCTGTTTCCTGGGTCAACCCCTGTCCCAATGAACCGTGCACCCGAATTTTTATCTCCAGGTCTGCTTCTTAGAAGCATCTTGCCTTGGCACCAAACAAATCCCCAGCCCAGGCCCCTAGAGTGATAGGAGGTCCCCACAAATGGAGCAAAATAAACTTAAGATGCCTCATTTACTGAGTGCTCCCTGGCCACATGGAATACTCGTCCTGTCCTGAGAAGCCCCCAGTCTAGCTGGGAGATAAAACAAAACAGTTCATGAATATACTCACAAAAAAAGAGATGTGTGGCACCAGAGGGTTTTCCTAGGCATCTAGACAAAAAGGCCACCAGTCTAACCGAGAGAAGATATACCCAGGGTCACACAGCTCTTCTGTCTTACGTGTGAAAACAGATCACAAGCCCCTCAAAGGCAGGGTTGAGAGGAGTCCCTCTCTGTCCCCCGAAGCAGCTCCCAGCAAGCAATCAATAAAAGGCCACTGATCAATCTTTGAGGAAAGACCTGGAGTCCTGGCCGTGCTGAGCCTCTGAGGGAGTACCTGTGTGTGCTACCCGTGCGTAGGCATTAACCACGAAGTACAGCACCTGGCCAAGTGTGGGGACTGTGCTGCGACCCATGATCTTCCCCTTCCCTCAGATGCCAAACCCAACCTGGCAACTTGGAACAACAGCCCCCCCACACACACACACAGACTCAACTCCAGGACACAGTGTGGAGCCGGCCCCCTTCAGCAGGTATCGCCCCGTCCCCCTCCTGGGATTACAGCTGCCAAGTCCCCGGATCCTAGGGGATTCCATGAGGCAGCCTGCAGCAAGCCCTGAGCGCATGGCACAGCCCTGGGAGGGCTCAATGGTCACTGTGTCCCTACTCTCTGAATCCCTAAACCTGGAAGAGCCCCGAGGAGCACCTACTCTGGTAATCTTTAACCAGGAAGGCACAACACTGGCACCCAGGGAACTTGCTGAGTCAGACTGCACACCAGGCACGTGTATTGTGACAAAGTCCTCCTGAGGCTCCCATCCAAGCCCCTTGTTTGCCAGAAGAGAAACTGAGGCTCAGGGAGGGGCAGTGGCTGGCCCAGGGTTCCAAAGCTAACACCATATCCCAGCCAATCCAGCACAGACACTGCACGTGGAAAAGCACATCGCAGGCAGGCCTCTCCCAAAAGCTTTGCAAGGAAACTGCAGTCCAGCTGCCTTTTCCTGACTTCTCGGGCATCGGTGAGTTAGGGCGCAGCAGGGAAGGGGAAAAACCTGGGGAGGGGCAGGAGCGGACACCTCCCCCAAGGAGCCCTGCCATCTAATGAAGCGAAGAGAGCGCTTCAGGTGGCAGTTCAAACGCTCACATTTTAAAGATGAAAGTACGTGATTCAATTAAATGTTTAAGTAGTGTTTTCTCATACTAAATCACTGAAACATTTGTGCATTCCTTGAATTTCTCAGGGCACTGTTCATTTTTATTTATTGTTGTAACCTAATGCCCTTAGCAGCGTGAATGGTGCTATTCGAAGGAAACTTGTTTTGCAACGGGGAAAGTTGTCCCAGGTCTCTTAAAAGCTTCATTATGTATGTGGTTAACTGTGTTCTATTAATAATCCTGGAGTATATAGGCAGGACTTACTTTCCATTTAGCATTATATTTTCCACAATTCTGTAAACAGCTCCTCCACACAAACCCTTTTGATATTTAATTCCTGCCCATTTTTTTCCTAACTATGCTTCTCTCTAGGCCTACTCCTTATTTAAAAAAAAAATGGAAAGAAAGAAATCACCAAGTACACATACTTTTTCAATTAAGCCATGTTTGGTGCCAAAATATATGGATCCCACTAATAGCCATAAGTAATCTTAAGGTCTTTTCCCCAAATATTTTGATTATTTTACAAATCCCCCAAGGAATGTGCTGTTAGGGTGATTTATGGAGTCCAGGCAGGATTCATCATTCAGGGAGGGGTCTGGCTGCAGTGGAGCGAGTTAGGGTATGGGGGTGGCTGTGTGCGCCCCCCAAATACTGCCTCATGCTAAGGCAAGGGGGAGGAGACCCCAATGACTTTCAGGGAAAACTTCAGGCCATCTCTACAGGGGGAAGAAAGGTGAGTTAGTGGCTGCCACACAGGACAGATGGCTGCAGTCAGCCTTCTGAGGCAACGGTGGCTGGAGCAGAGGTGACCACTCCAGATGACCCCCAATATCCAATGACCCCTGGGTCACCTGGATTTGCCTTGCATTCTAAGGTGGGGTGTTTTATTCAGCCTCTATCAAATTTACACTGCTCACTTTTCAACTTTTCGTAAGCCTAAGTGACTAAGGGAGAAACCACGGTGGCAGAGACCACGGTGGCTAAGCTGGAACTAAGAACTACCCGGGAATGTTCTTCCAGTGAAGAAGCAATGCGGGGGTGGGGGGAGTGCAGGCAGGGAGGCACCCGATGGCCTGATGGGTTCTGTAAACAGCACCTCCATGAAGTCCCTCAATCCCCCAGGGAACACCTGAGAGGACTGGGCCATAGACCCTCAAAGACCAATTGGGACTCGCTGGCTGGGTTCCCCCTGGGGGTGCTGAGGAGCTGACCAAGGGGCCCAAGTCAAGGACAGGCTTGTGAGCAGGGGCAGATGAGGAGGCACTGAAGGAGGGGGAGGGAAACATCAATCAGTCATCTCTAGTACGCACCCCCACTGGGGACCAAACCCACAATCCAGGCATGTGTCCTGACCAAGAATCGAACCAGTGACCTTTTGCTTTGCAGGAAGACGCCCAACCGACTGAACCACACAGGTCAGGGCAGCTGGGCTATTCTTTCTTCGTACAGTGAAAATCAGGCCAGAAGGAATTCTGTGTGTCAGTAGTGTTATACCAATAACTGACATACTAATGTCCAAATGCATGACATCTTTCGGAAAGCGGCTTAAATATACCTTTCCCTTATTTATGCTTTAGAACAAGACTAACCCCAGAGCCAGTGTCTTCCCCTTCTAGGAGCTGGAAGGAGTCACCCCCCCTAACTCCGGGGAACTCAGTTCTTCACATCTGACTCTGATTGGAGCGTCCTGTGAATCCACAATGGGGGGTAGGGTGGGGGAACTTCCTGGATTCACTGGGGGTCATCGTTACCATTCACATCTGAAGCCAGAATCGAGCCCTTTCTACCTTACCTCTATCAGCTACTGGCAAACGGACCCTCATCCTTGAGTGGCCACCAGAGCAGTTTAAAAGGGCACGAAATCAGCAACGGCAGGAAGTGGCAGTCACTGTCTCAGCCTCCCACATAGCTGAGACGATGTCCCAAAATGATGTTTTCCCTGAACAAGCAAATGACTTTTCACAAGCAGGTACGCAAAGATCCCATCCCCTGCCCACTCCCCACTGCCAGTACTAGAAACCCCCCACCCCCGTGCAAATCCAGAGAGGAACTGGAAGCCTCTGTGTCGGCAGTGGGAACAATAAGCTGAAGTCAGGATCCTCGAGGATGTGCAACAAAAAGCTGGTGCACCAGAAAGGGAGACCTTTAACTTCCGGAAACTACACATGTCCCATACCACACGCTGTCCCCAAAGCCAAGAGAGAGCCCCAGTGTCACATGGACTTTTCGAAGGTCCCAGGTTTGTTGGGGCCAGAAAACTCCAGGCTTGCAGACGCTTAATTGTGCGGGAGTCACCAAAGCTACACAGCCGCTGCCTCCCTTTCTCTCTGCAAGTCCAGCATCTGTCACGAAACCTTCTCCCACCTGTATGAGAGAGCTTGGGGAGGCCCCAGAGGGGGCGGGCTGAGGCTGGTAAGACCGGTGCCAGCCAGCCCTATCTCCCCTGCCCCCAGCACCTCCAGCTGATTCATGAGAGCCTCAGCCTCTTATCAGGGCCCGCCAGCCAGGCACCAGCACACATCCCCACTGGCCGCACCTTCCTCCCAGGGCAGGCCTTTGTCTCTGGCTCCAAACTGGCTACGGGAAGTGGGGCACAAGGGAGGGGTGGGGGTGCCACAGGGCCTGGGAGGCACTGCAAGGGGCCTCCCCACCTGATGCCACATGATCGTCACCTAGAGAGACACACAGAGGTGGGAAGGAATTTGAGAGATCATCCATCACCCACCCACTCACTCTGTGGATGAGCAAGCTGAGGCCCAGAGAGGGAATGGGACCTGTCGAAGCTCACACAGCAAGATGGAGGCAGAGGATGTGCTGGAGCCCCAGCTTTCACATGGTAGACCTAGGCTGCTGCTGTGCCATGCACCCTGAGAAAGTATCCTCACCAATCAAATGGATTCAGCACTTAGATCTTGAGGATACAAGTCTAGGATAGGAAAGTGTTCTGACAAAGTAAAAGTGCCTTCCTGGAGTAGGAAGCCCTTCTCCTCTTAGCCTAAGCAGAGGGGAAGTTTAGGGAAATGAGGGGAGGGGACAGGACATAAGGGAGACCTGGCTGGAGCTGTTTCACTGTCAGGCCCAGGAAGTGGGTGGGGGTGGGGAATCAAGCTGAGGGGCAGGGCCACAGCAGCCCAGGGTCTGCAAAAGAGGGGCCTCCCAGGTTGGGGCTGGGGAGTGTGTGTGGGGGAAGGGGAGCAGAGGCTGGAGCTCTGATTTTAAAAGTAGGATGTTTGCCTGGTGCTTCTCCTCTCAAATAAACAATTCAAAACAGAGGGTCATTGCAGCGGTGGTGGCGGGGAGCTAGATCACCTTATTTCCACATTCTCCTCCCCAGGGAAGGGCCACCGGTCACCTCTGAGGGCCCTGCTGAGGGGTGGAGAGAGGCCATGGCAGGAGCCAGGGCTGGGCAGCAGCTGCCTGTGGTCCAAATGTCACCTGCAGGGAGGGGGAGCATCTTGCTGGATATGTGGGGCCAGAGCCTTGCCAACTGATACCCTCCATGACCCCATCCTCACCACAGGCACCCAGATTCTTGGCCTGAGAGCCACAAGGGGGCCCCGAGAACAAGATCTAGTCCCTTAAGAAAACTGAGGCTCAGATAATGAGCCCTGGTCACACAGGAGCAGGGGCATGAAATTGGCACCCATATTCCCTGTCCAGTGCACTCTGGCACCCACCTACACGAGGGGTGGGTCACGTACAAGCAGCAAGAAGGCTCACCCCGTTTTCTTGAATGATCTGGACCACTCCTTCTTCACTTCCTTGGATTCATCTGTCCCATAAAGCATTCATACTCCCGGCCAGTATTTACGGAGAAAGGACACTGTTCTAGGCTCGGGGTGCAGCCAGCTGTGAACAAGACTCGGCCCCTACTTCAAAGAGCTCACGTAGGCTTCCTTTGGTAACAAGCTGCTCTTTGTTATTCGACAAATATTCACCACACTTCTAGTCCCTGGAGCACTGAACCAGATGCCAGGGACGGAGGTGGCCGAGGTGGCTAAAACTGCGTGGCCCTGCCCTCGGACTGAACTCCTTGAAGCTCCTGGGCTCACACTCCTGTTGCCTTTCAGGTGTCCCGCATCCTCCCTGTCCAGGGTGGTGGGAAGCCAGCGACACAGATCGGGTCTCGGCTCTCCTGCATGTTCCCACACGGCCTGGCACAAGGCAGGCCCAAGAGCATCCACTCAGAAACTGGGAGTGGACTATTTACCAAATGCCTCCCTTCCTCTGGCAGGAAGTCGCTCCCAGTGCAGTGGTTTTTATTATTATTTTTTTTCAACTCTTTCTGGGCTCGTGGTTTGGAAATAGCCAAGGGTTGTGAGTTACAAGATCCGGGCCCTCTCCTGCACGGCTGCTAGGAGAGAAAATGGACAGAGCCTTGCCAGAGGGCCCCTCATCTGGAGTGTGCACGGCCTTTGGGCTGGCAATCCCACTTCTAGACATTTTTCCTAAGGAAGTACCCCAGGGATGCACGCGAAGATGTGTACATGAGGATGCTCGCCCAGGGAGCACAGGAGTCCGCAAAGGCCGGTAAGTAAATACGGGGCATCCATCAGAGGGCCTAACTCAGCAGCCATTAGAAATCACACCGAGTGTCTGTGGAATCGAGGAAATGTTCTCAACGTCACCGAGAGAAAGGAAAGGAGCTACAAACAGGGGTATGTACTTTTTAGCAGTGCCCTTCTTTTCACTTGGCAATTCCTATGTTTACAGTAGATATCTACTCCCATTTTTTATTAAGGAAAGAGAGTGACAAGAAAATTAATATTCTAAGCAAACTAAAAAATAATGATTTCCTTTCAGGGTGATTTGTTTTTCTTTTGTACTTTTCTTGTTTCCTCAATGTTCTGCATTAGTCGTGTATTACTTTAAAAAGAGAGAAAGAGGGAATGCTATTGGGGCGGGGCTTCGCTCCGTCACCGCTATCAACAAGCCATTCAACATCTTTGGGAGCCCTCTAAGGACTCGCCTGTGTGATGAGCACATCAGTGACACTGACAGTTACGACAATAGTACCTGCACAGGTGTAGACCTCATTTCACAGTCACAAAAGCCCCTTTGGGTTCGTACCCATTTTACAGATTCAGAAACTGACTCCATGCCAGCCCAGAGGTCTCTGCTCAGTAGACAAGTCCCACCACCAGCCACCCCAAAGGAATGGAGCCCAAACTCACCTTGTGGGATTGGTTGGAAGTGGGGGGCTGAGTGGGACCCTGGGAAAAAGTGCCCCACCACAGAGCCACCAACCCTTCTAAAAAGGCAAACTCTCAGCTGCTACAGTCTCACTGCAAACTGCAGGGGACTTGAAATCTCACAGGAAGGCACCACAGGGTCTCTGGCTAGTAGGTGCACCCACCCATTCACTCAGTGTTCCCTGGGCAGCCGCCACGTTCAGGGCAAGGGCAACTCATGGAAGTACAGGGCTAGAAAGAACCAGTTATGACCTGATGTGGAAATGGAGGCCCACAGAGGGAAAAGTCACACGGTCAGGGCATGGCCCACCCCTGTGGAGGGCAGTCACTCTGAAATGTTAGACCTCCAGGTGGGGGAACCCAAGGAAAAGAAGTCCAGAACTAATGATCCAGGCAAGAACTCAGCAAAAGCACCCAAACCCAGAAGCAAAACCAGGTCTTGGGCCAAAGATCCCAGGGGATAGTGCAAAGCAAAGGCCAAGTCCACTGACCTGGCTTTGTAAGTAAGGGATACTGACTCTGAGCAGGATCAAAAATACCAGTGGTGACCCTGAGAAGCAAGAGCCGAATCAGGAGGGGGCAGAGAGCCAAGCAGCATCCCCTTCCCTGGGGGAAGGGTCAACCAGCAGGAGTACTATAGCTGGGTCCCATTCCTGTGACTACCAACTACTGTCCAGGGAGCCAACTGCCCTGTCCGTGGGGACCCCACACCACAAACGTCAGAGCTGCAGAAACTTGTGCAGGGCCTCCCTGTGGGGGCGGGGGGCGGGTGCAAGGGGCAGTAGCCTGCCCAAGACCGCCAGACACACCTCCTCCAGGGTAGAGCCTCCTGTGCCATCTGCAAGGAGCTGAGGAAACCCCTGGAAAGATCTTGACACTTCATTGACAAGGTGGGAACTACAGTAACATGTTTCCACCCCAGCTCTTCAGCCCTCACAAAGGCCTTTCTGGAAGGGGGTAAAGTTTGCACGTGGCCCAGAGAGAAATTCTCAAAGAGTATGACCTCGGTGGGATTATAAGGACCCTACCCCCAGGATCCAAAGCAGGGGTGCTTGACCAGGGCAGCAAGGGGACACTGACACCTTCCAGGGGTAGGCTGAGAAAGGGGAAGAGCATCCCTGTGGGCGTGTCCTAGCTGTGAGCCCAACGCTGCTCAAGCTGCCCCCACAGTCCCAGGCTGGGGGCTAAATGGTCACCAGATCTGAATAAGTGACTGCTAACCAGCTGGCAGGGTGTGGCATGCACTGAACAAGGAAGGGAGAGAGACTCAGCTCCCCTAGAAAGTGGTGGGGAAACAGGAGCTCCTCTCCCGAAGGCTCCCCACCTTAATTCCCTTCACAGAGGTCCGGAACCCCTCATTCTTTCAGCAGAAAACTCCAGCAGGGAGCAGCCTTACCACCTGGTACCCACGGGTCCCCCCCAATCAACGCCTGAGGACACTCTCTTACAGAGGTCCCCAGAGGGATGGAATCTCTTGGGGGCACCTGTTCAAAATGTACATTCCTTCTGGGATTCCATAGTGGTGATGGGTGCCCACCACTGAGAAGACACCAAAAACCACCTAACTGTACACTTTAAAACTGTGAATTCTATGTTATGTGACTTTAACCTCAACTTCAAAAACTGCCCCCAAAATGCACACTGCTTGGCCCTGCCCTGGAGACTCTGGTTCAAGTCCTAGGCCTCTGCACTTAACACGTGGTTCTGGCCAGCACTAAGACCTCTGCCCCCACCGTCCCACAGGCCTGGATCACAGTCTCCATGCGGTGCTGGGTCTGAACGTTACACACCCACCCACAAATCCCTCCCCCATTTTGCAGATGGGGAAACTGAGGCCCAGAGCATGGGAAGGACCCAAAGCTCTTGCAGGATCCCACCGAAATCCCAAAAATCCTTTCCTAACTGTAGAAGCTGCTATGGATGGTCCCTGTGAGGCAAAGCCCCTTGGCCATCCCGCAGGCGGGGTGGTGTGGGCCGACCTTCTGGCAGATGGGGCAGCAAGGACCCTTCCTCTCTGACTGACCTACACAGGGTTCACAGAGCAAAGAGGTCCACCACCTC
Organism: Carollia perspicillata; assembly: GCA_004027735.1. Lineage (NCBI taxonomy): Eukaryota > Metazoa > Chordata > Mammalia > Chiroptera > Phyllostomidae > Carollia > Carollia perspicillata. Next base: position 25,157 of record PVKM010016270.1, read on the forward strand.
CCCACCTGGACCCAAAGAAACCAGAAGGCCAGAGGAGATGGGGATTCTTTTTTATTATTATTATTTTTAAAATATGAATTATTTCCAGCCGGAAGGCAGAGAGAGGGATGAGGGCCATTGGAGGCCTCCGGCCGCCGGCACCCAGCCAGCCTCATAAACGTCTGGCAGCTGGAGGGAGACTCAGCTCATTGCTATCGAAATGAGCTCGTTACTGCTAATTTCCTTGGCTCTTCAACTGATGTATCCAGTGTGTTCCTGAATCTCCAAAGACGTTTCCTACGCCACCCTCAAGGGATCTGCCAAGAGTCATGGAGTGTAGGCGGAACTTCAGGGTGGCCTCAGTTTCCCTAACCAAGGTGTGGGCAGAAGAAAAGGGAGCAAAGATAGTTCATTCGACTGTACTGAGTTTGGATCGACCATTCCCCACTGGGCTGCTCCTTCCTATGGGTGAAAGGGAAGGTGACAGGACAGTGCGGTCCCACTCAGGGTAACCCCCATCACTTAGTAAGCGCCCACCCTGTCCCTGGGCATCACTAGACACTTGGCCTATATTATCTCTTTTCATGTACACAATAAACCAGCCAACGGGACATTTTTATCACTCTCATTTTACAGAAATCAAGACACAGAGAGGTCAGGGAACTTGCCCAAAGTCACGCAGCTAGTGAATAGAAAGGCCTCCCTCTAAAGTCAGCACTCCAGGAAGCAAGCAAGAAACAGAGGCTAAATGGAGCAGGGACAACGCCCGCCTCGTAAGCACACACAATCTAGGCACGTGTGAAGGCTCCACCTTAGTGGGAGTTCAGAGAGGAGGGAAAGTACCGACTTGCCACCCCAAGCTGGGGCGTCCAGAGAAGGCTTCCTGGAAGAGCCATTCCATTCATGCCCAGGGCTGCCAAAGCTCAAAGGAGGGAGTGGTTAATGCCACGGATAACCACTCACAGTGGGTGTCTTCCTCCCTGGGCCAGGCCCAGGCAGGAAGCAAGAGAGCCCAGAGAAGTGGCCAGGGAGGACGGAAGGCGTCAGAGTCACTGCCTGCTCCACGGCAGAGCCCTCCTCCCGGCTGGGGTTCACCTCCCCACCTGGGAGGCCAGGTGTCCGATTTACAAGCTAGTTAAGCCAGCCCAGGTCAATCCATAGGCCAGAATAGAACACAGCCATCAAAAACAATGTTTATGAAGAACATTAGTGACATGGGAAAATATTTATGTAATGCTGAGGGGGAAAGGCAGGACACAAAATTGTATTTTTTTAACAGAAAAATAATTTTAAACAGAATAAACCAAAATGTTAAAGTGGTTCTCTCTGGAGGATAGGATTATGGGAGTTTCCTCCTTCCATCTCTTTGTACTAGTCTACGATTTCCAAATTTTCTATAATGAGCCATATGCTTCTTTGAGAAACAAAAGCAAATAGGTATGTTTCGTGCTAACGAAAATGATGCCACTGCTGGCGCCCTGTCTCTCTCCAAGGGCCCTCAGCACTGCACACCTGCATCCCTGAACAGCTCCCCTCGGGCCTGCCCCACCTCCTGTGCAGAGGACCAGGGAGCTGCATCGGGAGACAGCCGGCCTGGGTGAGCCTCTCTCTCCAGGAGGCCCTGGGAATGGCAATCCGAGGCCCCAGGAAGATGGACACATATGCCAGACGTTCACTGGACGCCTCCACTGTCTGAAAGGCTGCCAGGTGGAGCGCTCACATCTGAGTTCTACTTGCAGCCAGGTGAGAGCCGTAGCCCCCCCACAGGTGACACACAACCAAGAGGGGATGCCTGTGAGCGGAATGCATGAACAAAAATATAACACGTAAACATTCCCAGCATCCACCATCCATG
>PVKM010016271.1:0-26952 GCA_004027735.1 Carollia perspicillata
CTTTCTTTGGGGTAGAAAAGCAGGCGGAGGCCATTGTCCCTTTTCTGAACCCTCCCCCCACAGAGCCACAGCATCAACAGGCTGGTTCCATATCTGAGACTCCATCAACCTGGCTAACACTGTCTGTTCAGCCCTGGAGATCCCCTGAGGCTCTATCCCATTCAACTTATGGACCCATCCAAACTGTTAACAGTGGCTTTTTCATATAAATAGCTGGTCTTGGCTAATGCTTCAGAACTTCCTAAATCATCTCAAATAAGCAACAGCCAGCCTCAGTGAACCACCAACCCCTTTACCCCTTGGTAAGTTGCCCCAGGCCTGGCATTGGCGGTAGGTAGCCTAGGTTCACAGCTTGGCTTTGCCAGGGAACCTCCAACCCAGCATAAGTAGCAGCCATCTATAGATTGCTTTATAGCTCATTAAGGGTGGTCCTGGGCAAAACATAGCTTGGGGGTAATCTTGGCTTGCACCACCAGGGAACCCCCAGAGCCTATGCACCCAGTGAACAGCCACAGACCACTTTGGAACACCACCACCCTGACCCTGCACACCTCATCCTCCACAAATGGTGGAGGTTGGTGGTCAGTGGTCACAGCCAGTCCTTGCTACTGACTGGCCTGGGTAAATCCCTCCCATTGACCTGCCAACAGCAATCAAGGCTCAACTACAAGAGATCAGTGTACCCAGTCCACACAAAGGGTGTACCTCAAATTCCCAGTTTAAGTAATAGGGGAGCCTGTGCCACTTGATCCTATAGGACACCTACTATATTAGGCCACACTACCAAGACAAGAGTCAGAGTGCTTCTCTCTAATACATAGAAACAAACACAGAGAGGCTGCCAAAATGAGGAGACAAAGAAACATGGCTCAAAAGAAAAAACAGATCAAAACTTCAGAAAAAGAACTAAACAAAATGGAGATAAGCAGTCTATCAGATGCAGAGTTCACAACACTGGCTAGAAGGACACTTCAACAACATAATAATATCCAGTCAGAAAAGAAGGATACACTAATTGAAATTAAAAAAAAATTACAGAGAAATAACAATAGAGTGGATGAAGCCAAGAGTCAAATCAATGATTCAGAATATAAAAAAGCAAAAATAACAACAACAACAAAAAAAAACAATGAAAACAACAGAAAGAATTCAAAAAATATGAGGCTAGTTGAAGGAGCCCCTGGGACAACTTCAAATGTTTTAATATTCACATCATAGGGGTGCCAGAAGGAGAAGAGAAAGAACAAGAAATTGGAAATCTATTTGAAAAATAATAAAAGAAAACTTCCTTAATCTGGTGAAGGAAACAGGCATGTAAGTCCAGGAAACACAGAGTCTCAAACAAGATGGATTCAAAGAGGCCTACTCTAAGACACATCACGATTAAAATGCTAAAGGTTAAAGACAAACAGACAATCTTAAAAGCAGAAAGACAAAAGTCAGTTACTTATGGGGGAGTTCCCATAAGATTGTCAGCTGATTTCTCAAAAGAAACTTTTCAGACTAGAAGAGATTGGCAAGACATAGTCAAAGTCATGAAAAGCAGGGACCTACAGCCAAGATTGCTCTATCCACCAAAGCTATCATTTAGAATGGAAGGGCAGATAAAATGTTTCCCAGATGAGAAAAAAATAAAAGGAGTCCACCATTACCAAACCATTATTATATGAAATGTTAAAGGGACTTATTTAAGAGAAAGAATATCAAAACTATGAACAATAAAATGGCAATAAATACATATCTACCAACAATTGAATCTAAAAAACAAACTAAGTAAATGAAAAGAACAGAGACAAAATCATGGATGTGGAAAGTATTTTGATGGTTGCCAATAGGAGAAGGAGGGGGAGAATAAATGAGGAGGTGAGGAGATTAAGAAGTACAAATAGGTAGTTACAGAACACCCATGGTGATGTAAAGTATGGTCTAGGCAATGGAATAGCCAAAGAACCTATATGCATGACCCATGGACATGAACAATGGTGTGGGGATTGCCTGAGGGAGTGGGGGTTGCTGAGTGGAGGGGAGCAAAGGGGGAAAAGTGGGATGACTGTCACAGCATAATCAATAAAATATAATTTAAAAGAAGTTCATAGTCAATATTAGATTAACTGAAATTGTCAATATATAACTAACAATATGTCTATAAGCCTGTAGGTAGGCAATTTATTAGACTTTCCACATGCACCTATATGACCATGGTGCATTAGCAATAGACAAATGAGTGAGCTGTTCTAATATTATCATTTTTGTTTTGAATCTAATAACTGTTTTATTTAGCTGATGTCTAGATGTTTCCTTGTTAGAATTTTATCCTAAAGTCTAATTATTTTTAGCAATATGTGATGTTCCAAAGGCATCTAAAGATAATAGAAACATAAACTAAAATAATCATTAGGTAATAGAAGACTGCCAATGTGGGCATAATAGATTATTTCATGAATTATTGATGAATTCTAGTTCATTTAACAGTATTAAGTACAATGTTTTTTTTTTGGTCAAGATGTTTTAATTGGAAAGGAATTTGTAACTTATGTATTAAAGTTTTGTAAAAATGACATTGGCCTAAGCTGATGATTTTCTTGGCATAGCATTCATTTATTGATTGCCAAATTTTGAATCATATAGATTAAAAGTCATGACTGAAATTGGAAAAGCAAAGGAAAAATAACTGAGTATCATTATTTAAGAGATAAATCCCAGATTGATGACATTGAAAATGTTCACCATGGGAGATAAGAAGAAGATGAAAAAGAACCTCAGGCATTGTTCTGTAATATCTTCAGAATTACAAAATCATTAGAGTCTCAAAAATTGAGTTTATTTGGCACCTGTAGTAAGCTTTCTTTCACAGAAGAAGTTAAAAAGGAAAGACCCATTAACTAGAAAAGCAAATAAGTTTCCTGTAGTTTTGCTAATTCAATGGAGGATAATTATAAAAAGTTAGAGAAATAACACAACAATATTTGCAGTAAAACTAACAAATAAAGGAGCTTCAGAGATAATCAACCATTATTTTAAAATATTTTACTTTCAAATTTTTAAATTAAATTTATTGGGGTGACATTTGTTAATAAGATTATATAGGCTTCAAGTGTACAATTCTATAATACATGATCTATATATTGCATTGTGTGCCCATCACCCAAAGTGAAATCTTCCATCACCGTGCATTTGATCCCCTCTACCCTTTACTGTATCCTAACATCCTTCCCTGTTGTAACCACCATGTTGTCTGTGCCTATGAGTTTTTGTTTGTTTGCTTTTCTTGTTTGTTCATTTGTTGTTTTCAGTTTTATATTCCCAATATGAGTGAAATCATTATTCTGATTAGATTCTATTCACTAAAAGAAGCTATAATAGACTTTGGAGAACATATATTTATGATAGAACCATGTCTTATTTCTCTAGTCCCTTATATTATATACTTAATAAAGTTGTTATTCTTAATGAAGATTTAGATAATGGTAAAAAGTATGAAGCAACCCTCTTCTTAGATTTGAGATTAAAAGAGATAATTTTATCTGGGAAAATTTTAAAAATAGATGGGTTATACTTAACACTTATTAAAGTATTACTTCCATTGCAGAGATGGACTATATCTGGGTTGCGGGTTACATTAGGTAAAGGTTAAAAAGTGAAATGGTATAATGTATTCTCTACTTTTTTTCTCCATACTGGTTTTCAGTGTTATGTTATTGGTTTTTTATTTTACTATTAACTGTTATACATAATTTCTTCAATGGTGGAGTTTGTGCATTCATTCATAATAATCAAATGCAGCTGGCACTTCAATTCTTTCACCTAACTTTTGTGTCTTGCTCCCTTATCACAAGGCTGTACCACTCTTTCCAAGGCCCCTACTTAATCAATGTCAACTTACTTGCAGCAGAATATCTGTCTCCTATTTCATCAGGAGATTGTATGCTCCCTTTAAATTTCATATATTCCTCCATATAGAATAATTTACAATCATACACATACTTACATTTTTTATCAAAGTTCATAGAATAATGAATTCTGTTTAAGGCCAAATTTTATACTCTTCTCTCTACAATCCCTTTCCTTTCCCAAACTTATGGCTAATTCATAGTTATGATTGACCCTCTGTTTAGTTGATATATCCTAAAAAGATCCTCCTTGATCCTTTTTTTGACATTCCCTGTTGCCTCCTCTTGGATTTTATTTTATCTAGTACACATTTGTATTGAATGTGTACTAGATAAAAATACTTACCAGAATTATTTCACACTTAGGGTATCCATAATTAAACTTCAAGTCTTCTCATTAATTACCTGTTCTTCCCAAAGCTTCCCTCATTTCAGTATATGGGACCTCTGGTCTTCCAGATGTTCAAGCCAAAATCCAGAAGCCATCCTTACATCCACTCTTTTTCCTAAACCCCATATCTAATTCATTCACAAATTCCCACAGCTCTACCGTAAATATATATCAAAAGTATAACCTCATTTCTTCTTTCATGAATAGTATCGTGGTTCAAGTCACTAACATAGTCAGCAAATATCAGTTCATTTTCCTCCTAATCAGTGTCCCTACTTCTGCCATTATCCCTTAGAATATATCCTCACAGTGGCCAGAGTGAACCTAAGTCAGATTATGCCACAATTTTACTCAAAATCTTTCAGTGTTTTCATGTATTACTCAGAGCAAAAGTCAAAATATTTTCATCAGCCTGTAAGGGCTTGCATGTTGTGGTCGTGACTACTCCTCCAGTTCATGTTGCTCTCTCCTCCCTTTCTCCACTCCAGCCACAGTGGCTTCCTTGCTGATTCTTCAACATGCCCATAAATGTCCTGCCTCTGTGGCTTTTAAATTACCATTCTCTTTGCCTGAAATTCTCTTCCTCCAGTATCTACATGGCCCGTTTCTAGAATTCTTCAGCTATCTAGTCAAACGTCACCTTGTCAATTCTACGGTAACTATCCTAGTTAAAATACCAACCACCTCCCCCACTTGCACTTCTTATTCCTCTTGAGTTCTAGTTCTTCTCCTCATCCTCCTTCTCCTTCTCCTTCTTCTTATTCTTATTTTTATTCTTATTCTTACTCTTATTCTTTTTGGAAAACTCACCAAAGTTTCATGCAATGCCTGTTTACTTACACATTTTCTAAACATATTTTATTTATTTATTTTTAGAGAGATGGGATGGGAAGGAGAAAGAGTGGGAGAGAAACATCAATGTGCAGTTGCTTCTCATGTGTCCCCTACTGGGGACTTGGCCTGCAACCCAGGCATGTGCCCTGACTGGGAATTGAACCGGCAACGCTTTGCTTCACAGGCCTGTGCTCAATCCACTGAGCTACACCAGTCAGGGCTACTTACACATTTTTAATGACTCCACTTCCAATTAGAAAAATCCTAATAGGGAAGAAAATCTCATTCACTGCTATGTCCCTAACAACTAGAATATTGCATGAAAAATAGGAGAATCTAAAATATATATATATGTGTTGACTAAAAACATTTTAGTGTAATTATGTTTTTGTATATTAAATTGTCCTTCTCTACTGGGAGCTTCTTGAAGTTAATAATTATTGATTATTTTTTCTCCAGCACTGAGCAGGGTAGATGCTCAATAAATATTTATTAAGTGACTCAATTAGGAAATACTTCTGAAACTCTCATGTGTCTCCCAATGAGGATCATATTCTAAGAGATGTGAAGTTTCTGCTGGCATTGAGTATAGGGCTAGATTTGGGGCACATGTTTGAAACTTGCATATAGAAAGTAGAAGCTCTTGAAACAACGAGTTCTTACTATGCAACATTTTGACCCCAAATGATATGCATTTATTTCACACATATTTATTGAGCATGTACATTGTATCTTTGGGATTCATCAGGAAATACAATAAAATAAGCTAAAATCCCTGACCTTGTAGAGATATATTTTAATGAAAGAAGACAGAGAAAAAAACAATGTAATAAAGAAGTAAATTTTATATTATTTTAAAAGTGATACATACAATGAAAAATAAATAATTCAGTAAAAATAGAGATTGAGAACAGCAGTGACGGTGGTGGGGGGTGGCCTTGGCAGTGAAAGATTTAATTCCACCCATGTTGGATACGGAGAGGTGTGATTGATTTTCGAGCTAGGAGTTAAAAGAGACAATCATATTTAAAAAGGAGTGCAAAGTAACATAGTCCAGCAGATCATCTTTTTCTTTCTCAAGTTGCAAAAGCTTATGAAAGTTCTTCTCTCTGCAACCACATAAGGCTTAGTGGGTCAAACTGAAATTTGGGAAAAGTTACTCATCCAGCTCATGCTGCATTTCAGCACTTCTGGAATAGCACATAGAGATATTTTGATAATGATGTTTATATCATTGCCAATAGAAAGTTTCCATATTTGTATGCTTAATGAAGACATGTTTCAAAACAGAAACACTGAAAACCCTCTATAATAAATATTTGTTAATATACAAGGGAGACCAATAGAGTGCGAACTCATTTGAGTTCTGAGACAGTTTGGGAACGCACTCTAATTGGAGACACAAATAAGCAATGAAGACAATCTGAAACAAGACAGAAGATGCCACAACCTCTTCAAGGTGCATATTTGTATGCATTTATTTTTAAATAATGATAGGTATTATGCTATTAGTTAAATATTAGTATTTGTTAATAATTTAAATAATATGTATTCTTTACTATGGAAATTGGTCTTTGCCTGAAGTCACCAGATTATACATGTATTAATTGGTTTTACATAATTTTGTTTAAGGAAAGGTAGTAAATTATATATAATTCATTCTGAAGTACGGGCTTAGTTTCTCACAATTACTTTTTTAAGTTAAAAAAGAATTCCTTCTGTTAACTTTTGAGGAGAAACTCCTTGAGCCAGGAAGGTCCTAATCTGTATTTGTATCTACCCTTGTATTCCTCTGAGAAAGACATCTAATGAGCAGATCCATTGGCATAATTGTGCTCGAACGTGACCAATTCCTGTGCAGATGTTCCTCCCACCCCAGGGTGAAATCCTGCCCATGGTCTGCATCTACCCCACGGGAAGTTCAAAACAACGGCCTCCCCTCCCCAATTTCTAAGTCTTCTAGTTCTCTGTCTGGTAATTATTTGTTCACTTCTTTCTCTTTTATGTTTTAAATTTCATTAACTTTTAACACAAATTATCCAGGCTGAATAAATGGCATTACACAGAAAGTTTTTAGAAATATTTACGTATAATAAGTTCTCTACTTCTATTAAACACTGGTCAAACATTAATTAGAACTAAAATAAAACTTTGGCAGAAGCCACTGAACTCTTAAAAAAGCTATAAATGGAAATAGTGTGTATATTTAACATTGGGACTTTATTTATTAAGTATGATATTGTTTACCAAAAACAAATGGGTGGTTAGTCACATCACATGATGATTATGAAGTCTAAGCTTAACTGGAAAATTCTTCAGACACTTATGTATGCTATCTTAACAGTTTTACTTATTATAACTTCTACTATTGCTACTTCTACTATTGCTATTAATTGGTATTAATATTACTATTAATACCAATACCACTACTACCTCTATTACCATTGTTACTTCTACTGCAACTGCTACCTCTATTATGGCTACTACTGCCTTTATTACTATCTCTATTTCTCCTCCTGTTGTTTCTACCACTGCTATTATTATTATTATTATTACTACTACTACTACTACTACTACTACTACTACCATGGCTGCCATTCCTACTATTGCTATTGTTATTTACTACTATTACTAGTGCTTGGTAAATTCTTACTATGCTACTGGGTTCATGACTCTTCATTCTGTATAAAATATATTATTATACCTTATAACAAACATATGATGTACCCATTGTTATTCTCACTTTTTAAGATGAGAAAAGTAAAGCTCAGAGGGAATAGCAACATACCAGATTCACAGAAGACAGTAAGTTAGGGATCATGGACTCAGATCAAGGTGCATAAGATTCTACATGCTGTGTGCTTTTCACTCTGTTCTACTGCATCTCATGGTCAGAGGAGCTCACCTTCAACACCACCAGCCAGCTTATGCTTCAATAGGCAAACCAGTAGATGTAACTGTGACAACATATATTCAATCTTCAGAGGAACACATTTTAAGTGTACAGTAGAGCATTGTTATCTATAAGCATAATGTTGAACAGCAGACCTCTAGAACTTTTTAACTTGCATGACTGAAACCTTATTGATACTGAATGGCTACCCTGCATATAACCCATGCATCTACCTTCTACTCTGCTTCTACAGTTGGACAACCTTCAATACCTCATGTCAGTGCAAGCATGAGGTATTTGTCCCATGACTGGCTTATTTCACTTAGCATAGTGTCCTCAGGTTCATCTACGTTTTAGCATATGACAAGATTTCTTTCTTTTTTATGGTTGAATAATATTCGATTACATGTATATATCACATTTCCTTATTAATTGGTCAGTAGATGTTTGGATTGTTTCCACCTCTTGGCAATTATGAATAATGCTTCAATGAACATAGAAATGAAAATATCTCTTTGAGATCTTGGCTTTTATTCCTTTTGGATAAATACCCAGAAATGAACTGATAGATAATATATTAGTTTTTATTTTAATTTTTTGAGGAAACTGCATATCATTTATTATAGTGGCTGCATTATTTTATAGTTCCACTAATTGTGCATAAACATTCCTATTTCTCCACATCCTTGCCAATACTCATCTCTTTCTGTGTTCTTTGTTGCGTTTTGTTTTATAATGGCCCACTTAACAGATGGGAGGAGATATCTTGATGTGGTTTTGATTTGATTTTCACTGATTAGTGCCATTGAGCATTTTTTCATGTACATGTTGGCCATGTGTATTTCTTCTTTTATGAATCATATATTAATAGAGTATAATACTACAAGCAAATATGTTAATAACTACTTAGCATGTATTCATATACATGGGCATGTTATGACTGTGCTACAATTATCAGTGACTTCCACAAATTGTCATCGAATTACCCCATTCTAACTTATTTAAAATTTTTAATTATTTTTGGTAAGATCTTTAAAAGGCTAGCTATATGTATAAATATATATAAAATAGTTAAATTTTTCACATTGGTTAGTTATATGATGATGCACGTAAAAACATGCAATCATACAAGTCTTAAAAATTTGGAAACAGTTGAGGAGGAATAAAATTACTTTGTTGATATTGACAAGATCTATATTTGGACCTGGGGTAATATCTGATTAAACTGTTCCTTTATTTTAATAAACAATATTTTATTAATGATAGTTTAAATAATGCATTTTTAACCTGGAAATTGAGTTTTGCTTTACTCACTAATTAAAAAAAAAATAATGCAGTGAACTTTAAACAGGAAATCATTTATATTTCAATAGACTATATATTTATAAACATAAGTCTTAAAAGACAAATTAAATCTAACAAATATTTAAATGAAGCTAAGCTTTTGGCTGAAACATGAGAATTTTTGTTAGGAGTTAGAAAAATACTTAAAATGTTGGGTATATGTGTCAGCCCAAGTATCCTACAATATGAACACTCAGGGGAAATATGGACATAGAATGCTATGAAAATCCTCAAATTAAAACTTTAAAACTCAGGCGGGTGTAGGACTTCTGACCAAGATGGAGGTGTAGGTAGACAAACTGTACCTCCTCGTACAAACAAAATAAAGACAACAACAATTTAGAAACAAAAACAACTAGTACAGACAGAAAATTGAACTGTATGGAAGTCTGATAACCAAGGAGTTAAAGTAGACATATTTATCTAGACTGGCAGGAGGGGCAGAGTCAGGCAGCCGATCAGAGAGGGGTCATGGCAAAGCAGTGGCTGGATGACCCCGGGAGTGCAAGGTGGCAGCTGGTGGACCCAGCTAGGTGGTGGATTGTGGAGGAGCACAGCACACATGGCAGCTGGCAGACCGGATAGTCCCACATTCACGCGCAGATAAACCAGGTGAAACTGGGAAAGGAGACAGACTATGCAACCCAGGGTTCCAGCTCGGGGAAATAAAGCCTTGAAACACTGATTAAAATCACCTGTGGGGGTTGAGATGCCAGGAGAAACTCCTGGCCTCAAAAGAGAGTTCATTGGAGAGACCCACAGGATCCTAGAACATACACAGACCCACTCACTTGGCAGTTAGCACCAGAAGGGTCCAATCTGCTTGAGGGAAGAGGGGGAAGTGACTCAAATCTGGCAGAGAGTGGAGCAAGTGCATTTGTTTCCTCTTGGACCCCTGCTCCATGTACAGTCTCACAACACAGTGACTGAGTTGCCCTGCCCTGGTAAACATCTAAGGCTCCACCCCTCACTACATAACAGGCATGCCAAGAGAAAAAAATCACCCAAATGAAAGAATAGATCAAAGCTCCAGAAAAAATACAACTAAACAATAAAGAGATAGTCAACCTATCAGATGTGTAGTTCAAAACACTGGTGACCAGGATGCTCACAGAATTGGTTGAACTTGGTCACAAATTAGATGAAAAAATGAAAGCTACACTAAGTGAAATAAAGGAAAATATACAGAGAACCAATAGTGACAGGAAGGAAACTGGGACTCAAATCAATGGAATGGACCAGAAGGAAGAAAGAAACAACCAAACAGAAAAGAATGAAGAAAAAAAATTTTTTAAAAATGAGGAGAGGCTTAGGAACCTCCAAGACATCTTTAAACATTCCAACATCTGACTCATGGGGGTACCAGAAGGAGAGAGGAAGAGCAAGAATTTGAAAACTTATTTGAACAAATAATGAAGGAGAACTTCCCCATTCTGACAAAGGAAATAGACTTCCAGAAAGTCCAGGAAGCTCAGAGAGTCCCAAAGAAGCTGGACCCAAGGAGGAACACACCAAGGCACATCATAATTTCATTACCCAATATTAAAGATAAGGAGAGAATCTTAAAAGCAGCAAGAGAAAAGGAGACAGTTACCTACAAAGGAGTTCCCATAAGACTGTCAGCTGATTTCTCAAAAGAGACCTTACAGGCTAGAAGGGGCTGGAAAGAAGTATTCCAAGTCATGAAAGGCAAGGACCTACATCCAAGATTGCTCTATCCAGCAAAGCTTTCATTTAGAATGGAAGGGCAGATAAAGTGCTTCTCAGATAAGGTCAAGTTAAAGGAGTTCATCGTCACCAAGCCCTTATTATATGAAATGTTAAAGGGACTTATCTAAAAAAAGAAGATAAAATACATGTAAAATGACAGCAGACTCACAATTATTAACAACCACACCTAAAACAAAAGCAAACCAAGCAAACAACTAGAACAGGAACAGAACCACAGAAATGGAGATCACATGGAGGGTTATCAAAGGGGGAGTAGGAGGAGGAGAGAGGGGAAAAGGTATAGAGAATAAGTAGCATAAATGGTAGGTAGAAAATAGACAGGGAGAGGGTAAGAATAGTATGGTAAATATAGAAGTTAAATAACTTCTAAGTATGACCCATGGACATGAATTATAGGGAGGGAATGAGTGTGGGAGAGGGTGTGTAGGGTGGAGGGGAGTGAAGGGGGGAAAATGGGACATCTCTAATAGTATAATTAATAAAATATATTTTAAAATTCAGGCAGATGTAATTCAAAAAATGTCTAAGCCGTTATGGATGGTTAGACAGTGTATGGGATTAATACACATTTATAACTGACTCATTTATTATGAGATATACTATTAGCATTTTCATACTCCTTCTCATCTGCAATATGTTTTATTCTTCAAGGCATCTGTGGGCCAAGAGCATATATATATCAGCCAAGCAAACTAATTTAACATTGTATTATTGTTTTTGTACATATATCTCCAGTTTCTAATAGAGTATATGTGCCTATGCAGGCCCATATCTGTGGATATTTATGTATCAAAAAAGCAAATAGTTAATGCAGTGATGTTTAGTGTAACAAAAATGAATTTTGGATCAGATAGACCTCGGTTTTAACTTCAGTTATGCCACTTACTTACTAGCTTTGACAAGCTTTTACCCCTCTGAGTCTCAGTGAACTGATACTTGTAATCAATAGCCTTACTTTTAGTCTTGTTATAAATAGTCAATGACATAGCATATAAAGCATTATATTTTCTTTGAGCACAGTAGAACTTAACACAATTGTTGCAAATATGAAATGACAAAATTTTTAAGTATTAACTAAATTATTCCAATGTGTTATGTTAGAAAAAAGTACATGTTAATAGTCTGAGTATATTTTACACTTTAATATTTAAATTGCTCTGTGGACATGTATTTAAGAACCAATAACAAGTTTATTAAAACATTTTATTTTATTCTATTTACTTATTTAACTTTTATTGCTTTTTATAACTTGCAACAATAGTACTACCATATATAATCATGGTAACTAAAAATATAGCGATCTATAAAGAAAAACTTAAATTTTATTCTCTATTCCTCTCATTAGTCTTTTTATTTTGTTTTGTTTTTTAATTTTTAAAAAATATTTTATTTATTTATTTTTAGAAATGTCAATGTGTGGTTGATTGCCTCTCTTGTGTCCCCTACTGGGGACCTGGCCCGCAATCCAGACATGTGCCCTGACTGGAAATCAAACCAGCAATCCTTTGGTTTGCAAGCCGGTGCTCAAGCCACTGAACCACACCAGCCAGGGCCTTCTCAATAATCTTGAACTAACTAGAGTTCATTTACATTTCTTCTTGTTTAAGCGAATATTAAACATAAGTGTATATTAGTTTTTTTCTTTTTTTTAAATAAAGAGAGCATGTTATGTATGTTATTCTCTTATTTCTTTTTAATCTAGGTCAATGTAAGTATTTAGTTCATTTGTTCTAATTACTACATAACATTCCATTTTATGTACATTTTATAATTTAGTTAACCATATCTCTATTCTCTATTTATGGATTTTTTTATTTAAGTATTTATCTTAAAGAAATATTGATTATATATCAAACATAATATAAAGAGTAAGTGTGAAAGTCAAAAACAGGAATTTAGTCATAAACATGAACTGAAATCATTACATTTCAGTTATATATCATAGAATTATACTTTAAGGTTACATTTAGTATTTGATATAAGCGTATTGTAATGGGGTGTAGCCAGAGCCCCCCACAAAGAGAAGTTTGTAATGGGGCCCAGGAGATATAAAAATATAGGATATCCCCCCTCCATGAGTCTGGACTGGGGGTTGGGACACATGGAGCAGAGTCATTGAGAGTTATTTTGCATACCGACAGTTGGCCAGCTTCTACCTAATACATAAAAATGGTTATTTTACATATCTATAACAGCTGGCTAGCTTCACAGATATGTTAAGTAGCTGTGGTCACGCTTTGAGCCAGGGAGATCTGAGTGACTTTGCCCCATGACATAAGTGGGAGGCAGCTCACCCAGGTTATAGCACCTGCATGAGAGCTTGGAGATGGTTTGCTTCACACCTTGGGGCCACACCTGCCCAGACTAACTACGGCAGCCCAGAAAGGCTGGAACAATACAGGAGTGCTGGCAGATGTAGCTGATTGTGGGAGGAGTTGGAAATGGGTTTGCAAAGGAGCCCTGGGATTTAAACCCAGGTGTGACAGCCCTGTGGGTTGAGACCACATGGTTTGGGGGTTCCCTTTACCATGTGGCTTAGGAAGGAGGAGAGACCATGCGGGACTAGGGATGGGGACAATGCGAGACCTTGCAGGGAAGGAAGGGTGAAGGGATTCTCACTGGTGGGCCATGAGAAAGTGCCATGTGGGTTTGGATTAAGAACTGGAGATTGCGGTGACACAGCTGATGGTGCTGGAAACCACCAGAAGCCTGCCAGCAGAGCATGGATTACTGGATAGAACCAAGGGCTACCTGAGCCATGGACTTCTATTTTTATCTCAGATATGGTAGCCCTGACTGGCCTGACTAGGCAAAGTGGGGAATGAAGGACTGTGTGTTTGTGGGTGTTATCAGGGACTTTGAGTATTTAATGGCAACACTCTGCCATTACTCTAAACCTGTGTAAATTTTGAATAAATAGCTCCTTCCCTTTTCACTAAACTCTAGCATTGAGTTACATAATTCCAATCCCCTGGAGGTAGGCAAAAAATTCACAGTGACAGAGGGACCCCATAACCCTGGGGTCCATTCTGTAACATTATGACTTGAGAAAAATTACCAGTTTATATATTCTGTGTACTGAATTTCCAAAGACAAAGTATCTTGAAAGAGTGAAGAAATAAATTGTCAGCAAGAAGTTATTGACAGAAAAAGCCATAATTTTGTAAATGGTATCTATAATAAATTTGAGACAAGTTAATTGGAAAAAAGAAAGTATTGATTATATCTCCAGAATATAACTTGGATTGGCCTTTGCCATTACTAAATGTGTAATGAGTTGGGTGTCAATAAGTAAATAAGCAATCTAATTCCAACAGGACTCCTCCTGAGGTGTCTCAGCCATGCCTGTTGGATTAGTTCATAGCATATTTGAGCTGTGGTAAAGTACTACTGAAATTACTCCTCAATTTGTGTGCCTTTCTCTGAGAAAAACAACAAAAATTATTCTACTTGTTTGTGGAAGTGGAGTGGGGTGGGGTAAGGAGTTGTACACTAACTAACCTGGCACATCAATCAATTATGGCAATGAATTAGTAGAGAGTTTGCCACCGTGAGGGGGAAAAATGAGTATTGAGGTATTATATTTCCTTTCCTCTCCTTTTAAAATCTTTTCTTTGTCTCCTTGCCCTACTCATTCTCTTCCTCTGCAGCAGCTGGGTTTTTTTTCCCCCTTTCTTGCTGATTTTGTTTGTCCTACTTAGGATTACTCCTGTGTAAGAGAACTTACATGTATTTCCCTATTTCTGTCTTTAGGCAGGGGTGTCAAAGTCATTTTCACCAGGAGCCACATCAGCCTCGAGGTTGCCTTCAAAGGGTCATATGTAATTCTAGGACCATATAAATGTAACTACTTCTTAACTAGGGGCAAGGAGCTCGGAGCTGCCACTGGGTAGAAGCACTGGGCCGGATGAAACAAAATGCAGGGCCGGGCCTCATGTTTGCCACCTGTGCTTTAGTGTGTCAGGGAATGGCTGACTCAGAAGTGAGGTTAATTAAATTAGCAAGTGAATTGTCTGCTCCTGAAGCAGGATGAATTCCCAGGAGGGTCCTCTAGCTGTCTGACCTGTGTGCATACTCCACATCTGTGCCATTTACACACAGCCTAAGAGCACACAATTCCAGGCTGGCATTTACCTTTTAAAAGCATGCATTTTCATTCACAACACTCATTCGCTGATCAAAGTTCTTTTCCTTCTGAGATGCACAGCAGTAAAAAAGCTGTTTTGTCACGAGTCTGTCATTGCTCTTAAAATACCGTAGGATAGAATGGAGGAAAGCATTTCAAATCAGATCATGGAATAGCTCACATAAAACAGCAGCTGTTTTTGACTCATTTCACAATACTATGTAAATAAAACAGCCCTAGCAGCTGGAAGAACAAAACAGTCTCTGATAACACTAATTATTTATTATGACTGCTTTGATGTAGCATTTATATGAACACAAGTTATATTTTTAAAAGCCAGAAGGAAATTAAAAGTAAACAAAAGAATTGCACTCCTGACCGACTTCTTTGCCTTGAGGTTACTATAATCAGCAGCTGCTGGATACCTTTCATAGTCTTTCAGTTCCTGGGTCCTGCTTTCTCTATAAGATGTGTACAGAATCACTAGGATGTTTAAAACAACAAGACATAGAGAAAATGTCACTGTTTTTCTTTCAGTAGAAATAAAATCAAACAGGCAAAACAAATCAAACATTAAAGCACATCAATTATGAAATTACTGTACCTCCCAATCCTCATCCTCAAGTTCCATAAGTTAATAAAAGATTTCCCCCCAAATATTCCCCTTTTGAATGCCTTTAAGGTAAACATTCTTTAATACTGGGACATAAGTGGAAAAATACAGTGAGATCCTAATATACTGATGGGAGATTCCAAAAAAATGGAATGTAATTATAAAAATATTGTGTTTATTCTTCCATGTTTAAACTTCAGTCATCTTCAAAGACGTACTCTGTATTTGATGCAATATACCTATCAGGACATTTTTCCACTGCTCAGAACAGTTTCAAACTGGTTAATTTTGATGCCTTTTAGTGCTTTGTTCTGTTTTGCTTCACCTCTTCTGCATAAGCCAAATGTTTCCCTTTAAGGACTTTTTTCATCAAGGGAAACAAACAAAGAAAAAAAGTCAATTGGGGCAAGATGGATGAAAAGGGAGGGTGAGGAATGGGGGTCATACCACTTTCGGTCAAAACCTGCTGAACACTCAGTGTGGTGCGGGCAGGCGTGCTCGTAAATCACCCATTGTGAAATGGGTGCTGAGTCCTGGCTGGTGCGGCTCAGTGGATTGGGTGCCAGCCTGAGAACCAAAGGGTTGCCAGGTCATTCCCAGTCTGGGCACATGCCTGCGTTGCGGGCCAGGTCCCCAGTAGCACGTGCATGAGAGGCAAGCACAGATTGAAGTTTTTCTCCCTCTCTTTTTCCCTCCGTTCCCCTCTGTCTAAAAATAAATAAATAAAATCTTTATTAAGTAATAGGTGTTGAAAGAGTCTTCAAAAATTATTCATAGAACCCAAACACAGCCTCTCACAACATCACCAGCTGGTACACTAAATGCAGATGGATTACTAGAGCACTCATGCAGTGGGGGAAGCCTGTACAATAAGAGGCTCACCCTACAGAAGATAATTCATTTCCAGGGGGTACCCCCTAATAGAAAAAATACGCTAACCTGTTTCCTTGGGGTGAAATCCTTATAAATGAAAACCGCAAATAGGGGAACAAAGTATCATATTTTCTACCCCTTACATAGAGAAAACACACATAATTTTTTTTTTTAAATGGTTGATTGAAGAAGAGAAATGTGTAGTTACTAATGGCTTGGGATAATATGTGCCTCATATATTCTGTCTCGTATTAGTATGTATGTCTGAAGTTGGAAGTTCTTGAAGATCCAGTAATCATCCTTATTTTCCACAGTTGCAGATGAATTATTGAAATGAGCTTAATGGACAGTTGGACATTTTAGAGAAATGAAGTTATTCTCCCCTTTTCTTGTGAAATATGTATTTAAAAAGAAGCGGAATTCTTCCTGTGACTAAAATAAGCAGAGCATTAGGATTGTAAAAGTAGTGTCTCCAAGAATTTGAGAGCTGTAATATTTGTACAGACAGGCAAACCACATGGAGAAACTGTGGTTTCCCCAAAGATAAATGGAGTTGAAGGCAGAGGCAGATTGCTGGATCAGCACTATCAAACTAGATGCTCTAGAGAGAGAGTGGGCATGAGAGGAAAGGTTAGAACTACAGACAGGATAATTGCGGAGGTGGAAAAAAAAAATCCAAAGTCATTTCCTCATGGTTCTTGAACACCCCTTCCAGGCTTTTCATTCTTTTGTTATTGCTTTTTATATTAGCATTTCTCCCCCCCCCCCCCCATTTTTCTCATATTTTCTCTTGTGTCTGAAATACATTTCTCTTATTCCTGAAATACACAGCTTTCACCATTGCTCTGGCACTATTGACATTTCGGTCCTGATGATTCTTTGTCTTGGGTGCTTCATCCCCAGTCTCCACCAACTGGAAACCAGTAGTAAGCCTTCCCCCCATGTAATGGTGACCCCAAATGTCTCTAACCATTGCCAAATGTCCACTGTGGTTGGGTGCAAATCATTATGATTGAGGGACACTGTTCTGTGTAACTTACTGCCTCTAACATTGCTTTGTAATTTAATACATGCCGACTTCAGCTGGATTCTGTAGACCTGTATTGATTGGTTCCTGAGGTAGTTGCTGGGGCTGCAAAAAGCAATTCTAACTTGTTCCCAATATTGGAATGGGTTATTAAGTATCTTTGCATATGTATACCTTAAACTTCTTAAAGGAAAATAATTAATGAAGATAGCCGACCTTTATCGAGCTTTTTGTATCCAGCTCTTCCCCAAGTGCTTTTACATATATTAACTCATTTAATTCTTATAACAACCTGAGGGGGCCAAACCATCACTACCTTATGTTCCCTAGTCTTCATCTTCTTCTTTCGGCAGATTACATGGTATTTCGCTTATTACTCAGTGAATATTTATTGCTTGTTTGACGGAAAAGAAAGTCTTTCTACCTGAAAATCCACTATTCTTTGACTTGTTTGCATGTGTTTCTATTTAAAAAAATGTTTTTTTAAAATCATCCTTTCCCATTTCTTGAAGGAATCACAGCACTTAAAATCACCCTTAGAAATGTATGATAGACTATTTGTAAACTATTTTAGGCTTTGGGGAAAAAAAAAACACTTATCTAGAAAACTTCATGCCTGCGTTTTTGTTCAAATTCAGAAAGTTTTTACTGACAATAAAAAAAAGTTGCTGCAAATTTGTGTAGTTGTAATATCCTCTCCAATTGCTTTCTTTTGTCACATCAAGTCAGATTCACTGCTTTTTCATTTACTCACCCTTTCCAAAATAGACATTTCATAACTGAAATGAAAAAGAAGGTGCAAGTTTACAGATGTGCAGAGCATGTAGCCAAAATGTTAGAACTGAAAGAGATGCATAGGCTGAGGCTGAAGTTGAAGCAAGCGGGGTAGTCTCAACTCTGACTACTGCCAGGAGACCGGGTAGAGGCCAGTGCTGCTGCTACCTGGAAGCCTGTTATCCATGTGAGCTCAGAGGTCAAACAGAGATAAGAAATGCAGCAGCTGTGCTGGGAGAGGGAGTGGCTCCTAAACAAAGTCAGCACTTTGACTCACCACTTTATTGGTGTTTTGAGACAGTAGCTATGGGCATAGCTAGGGCAGTAACTATGCAGTATTTAAATGGATCCTAATTATATTGCCTTGACATTTGCCTAGTAGATAACCCCTTGAAATGGGGGAGGGTATTTCCTCTCTGCACAGGACTGACCAAAATGTTTTTCCAAAATGTATGCCTCATTGCACTGATTCTACCATATGTTTTGAATTATGCTAGGTCAATATTCAGGTGAGTGGGAGCAGATATATCTATTAATTATGCAGTGAAAGCTTTTCCCTCTAAATATGTTTATAAAAAGATAGCCACTTGTGTGTCTGTAGAAATACAAGTATCTTTGGATATCTTGGTTCCAACCCAGACCTGAAGAATCACAATTTCTAGAGGAGAGGCTTAGTAAAAATTAAAAGCAAATACACAATCTTATTTGTTTATGAGATGTTAAGTTGTTGACAGGAGAGACCTGGTTCTTGCTGATGCATGTAAAGAATTACAGACCAGCACATCTATCAGTGTGCAAGCAGGGTTTATTAGTGATCTGTTCGCATGGAAGAGAACAGGACTAGCTAAGTGGTGTGTGTGGGGGGCGGGGTAGGGGGGAGGGGGTGTTGGATGAAAGGCAAAGGTTCAGGACAAAGCAGGCAACAAAAATAAGGGCCTGAAGAAGGGTGGGGGTGTAAGCACCCCCTGGTGGCCAGAGGCCTGGTGGCCTGAGACCAGGAGGCCAGAAAGCACAAAAAACCAAGAGCAAATGTTCTTTGTCCTGAGGACTTACATAGTTGCTGGATGGGGGTGAAAAATCACATATTGATTGACGGGTAAAGTGGTGCCAGCTTTCTTGGAGGGCCGTGACTACCCAAACTTAAGTATGCGTAGGGGTCTGTTAGCTCAATTCTTATCTTGCTCCAGACAACATTTGCTCATCTTGTTGTAAAGCAAATACGTGACAGGAGGCAGTTAATTAAACTTGGGGCAGGTACCCAAAGTTATTTATGGGCTTCTTTTTTGGGCACTGTGGACCCGCCCACCTTTCAGGCCTTGGAATCAGAGCACAATTTCAAAGGCTTTCTTTCCCAGATAGTGGAGATGATACATAAAATTTGAAGGACTTTCCTCCTCCCCAGCTGACAGTGTTTTCTGTGGCACTGGAACACCTGTACATGTCTCCCTTCTCCTCCTTGCCTTGGCTTGCTGTTCATTCTATCTAAGTGCTAAAAGGTGTCTCCTGGCAATCAGGATGCTAGACACTGGCCAGTAACTGCCACGCAGTCTCAGAGTCCTTCCTCTGCTGTCTACTGCCTCAAAGGTGATTCTTATAACTATTTTTTAAAAAATATTAATGGAAGTAGAACTATATGTAAAATCTTATGAATATATTTAGAATGTTTTAATCCTTGCTCTTACCTACTCATTACTGAACACTATCTCAGAGGTTAGCCTTGCTATACAACAATGTTATAGAAAAGATTATACTGCTACATGTGTTACACATAAGTGCAATACATGCTATATGTTATACATATCACCTATTATACATGTATGCAATATACATATTATTATATATTCCTATATTATATATTAAAGGGAGAAGAATATAGTGGTATCCTTTAGCTTAATGTAAAATTAATATTTTAATTACAAGAAGCAATGAGATTAAAAGAGCCTTTGAGCATAGGCCTTGAAATCAGGAAAGCATGGCTTTAAATTTTGTTCTGTTCACTTACAGACTACTGTTGTTGTTTTTGTTATTTTTATTTTGTTTTGGTCCAAAGAGACAGTAACAAAATGCTTTGATAATGTCTATTCGTATCTAATATCCGGACAACCTGGATATCTCAATAATTTCTATCCCCTGCAACCTCATCTGGCAGGTGGAGAGAGTAGGAAGGATGAAAGGGAAGAAGAGGAAAAATAAAGATAGAAAACCTCTTTTAGTTTGCTTTGACTTGACATAAAGAGACAGAATAAAAACCAGAGAAGGCCACAGAAGCTCTGGCTCAGGATATGGTCACAGAATTCACAGAAGGCACCAATGCGTAATGTGTTTCTGAAAGGATGTTCAGTCTCATTAGAAAAGAAGAAAATGCAATTCAAAACAATAAAGACAACATTTCACATCCAGTTGACTGGCAAAAATTTAAAGTTCAACTTCTGGTGGGGTAGCATATTGATATTACCACTTTAGAGAGCAATTTGGCAATATCCATTGAAGTTAAAGTGTGTGTCCTTCCCAGCAATTCCACTCCCTTTTATATACCCTTTTAAATTCTCAAAGTCTAATGTGTTCCTGAATTACCTAGGGATATTGTTCCAAAGCAGTAATGCAGCTTCTATTTATAAAGTCTAAGCTGGAGCCTGAATCTGCATTTCTGAGAAGCTCCCAGTTGAAGCGATGCTGCTAGCACATGGACAAGCCAGCTGAGAGATCTCTTGTTCATGCAGAATGGAAGTTGCACAAGAAAGTTTATTACAGTATTAATTATAAGAGCAAAAAATTGGAATTACATATAAGTAATAAAGGGTTGAGAACATGTATGTTAAACATTAAACATACATGGGAATAACATCCCCAATTCAGGACAATGATTATCTTTGAAGACTGAGAGAAAAAAATTATTTGAAGAGAGATAATAATATATTATGTGTATGTGTGTGCAATAAGTATATATATATTTTATAGATATAATTTGTATATACAGAATACCTATATGTATATATTTATTATATCCAGCTAATATTATATATGCACATGTATGTATATATATATATTTTTAATAAAATAAAGAAATATGAAATAAAATATTAGCTAGATGTTAAGTACCTGGGTTTTTGATATGTGGGATTTTCTGAACTATTTTTATATGCCTTAAATTTGTATATAATTTAAACAGAAAATAAATAAATCAGAAAGACATAACTCATCCAAAACAGTGGCTGCGGCATTTTATTTAGTAATATTAATTATTTAAATCTACAGTCTATTTTTTAGCTTTCAGAGCTTTTGAATACCTATTTTATATAATTGTCATTTTAACCATTTAATGTAGGCAGATGATACATCCTTTTAGAGTCTGTTACAAATGAAAAATCTGAATTCTGTCCAGATTCACAAAGATAGTAAGTAAGGTCAGGATCTTATTCCAAAGGGAACTTCTCTGCAGGTCTGTTACAGCACTTTGCATTTTCTTCCTTACAAGTGGTTGTCTTCCAACTGGCAATAAATATTGCGAAATCAATCAATTACATGATATGTCCATTAGATAAACACATCTTCAGGGAAAGAAACAAGGGCCATTGTGAATTAACTTCTCTCTTCCTATATAATGATAAGCAGAGCGATAAGATTCTTCACTGAGAAGATGCATAGCCCTATGCAGGCCACACGTTGATAAGTGGTTTATCAAAAATAGGCCAAATGTGGGAAAGTGGTAGCTTACCTCCATTGGCACAAAGGCCAGTATACCTTATTCTTGGTCCTTGAGGACCTAAAAATATATTTGAATAGCAGTATGAGGTTCTTTCATCTGAGAGGTAGTGCGATATAGTAGAGAGAGCTACAGAATATGCCATCCTGATCTTGGCTCCAAAACCCAGTTTTACCACTTACTTGCTGCTTGGTCTTCAGGAAGTCTCCTACTATTTCAGTAACCTAAGAGGTACATTTGCAAAATTCTCTACACCGAAATGTTTAGAAAAAAGGCAAAGAAACACTCTTGAAAAAAGAAGAGAATTTTATATGACAGAGGATAATTTAAAGTAACAAATAAAGAGTCAGGTACAAAATGCTTCTCTTGCCTACCTTAGCATAGCTGATTTGGAGAGAATAAAAGCTCCATGTAGCATTGCCAAAACAACCCTAACTAGATATTTTTTATACAAATTATATGTAAAATCATGGCACATTAAAAAAGATACAGCTGCCTTTCACTCACATTTAATCAGTCATGTAACCTGGATAAAACTGTGCTAGGCAAGGCAGCGCTGGGAACACAAATTAGAGCTAGTGGGTGTCCAAGGCAAAGTGGGACTAGTTACAAGGGAAAGAAAACCTTTTTGTTGGTTTTCTTTGTTGGTTTGTTGGTTTTCAAAGAGAAAACCCTTTCTCTTTGGACAGAATCCTATCTATTCCCTGTTAATATACTTAAGTGTTTCTACAGGTTGAAGAGAGGGAAGAATGTCTACTGGAAAGAATTATCTGCTTAATATTTTCACTATAAATCTATTTAAAATGTATTTCTCTAGGTGTGTAAAAAATGAGATCGAGCCTCTTTTTTATATCATAGCCATTAAAAACAACAAAAGAAAACAGAGTAACAAGTGCACCCTTGTGTTCACTGCAGCATTATTTACAATAGCCAAGATTTGGAAGCAGCCAAGTGTCCATCAGTAGATGATGAGTGGGTTAAAAAAAGTTATGGTACATTACACAATGGAATAATACTCATCCATGAAAAGAAGAAAATCTTACCTTTGATTGTTTTATTGATTGCATTATTAGAGTTGTCCCAGTTTTTTCCTCTTCCTCCTCCTCTACCCAGTAACCTCAGCTCCCTCTAGAGATACTCCCTCCTTTGAATGTTAATGGATCATTCATATAAGTTCTTTGTCCTGCTGCCTGTTGTGTAACTACCAATGTGTACTTCCTAATCCCTTCAGCTATTCCTTCATTCCCTCAGGCACCCCTCCCAATGAGCCACCAGCCCACTAATCTCCATATCTATCATTCTGTTTCTGTTCTTGTTTCCTTAGTTTTATTTTTAGATTCCATTGTTTATATTTATGTATTCATTGCCATTTTAATGTACATAGGTTTGATCTTCCACTTTTTCTTAATTAAGTCCCTTTAACATTTCATATAATAGTGGTGTGGTGATAATGAACTCCTTTAGCTTTATCTTGTCTGAGAAGCATTTTATCTGCCTTTGATTCTAAATGGTAGCTTTGCTGGGTAGAGCAATCTTGTCTGTAGGTCCCTGCTTTTCATCACTTTGAACACTTCTTGCCACTTCCTCTAATCTGCAATGTTTCTTTTGGGAAATCAGCTGACAGTCTTATGGGAACTCTTCCATAGATAATTCTTTGTTTTTCTCTTGCTGCTTTTGAGATTCTCTCTTCATCTTTAACTTTTGGCATTTTAATTGTGATGTGTCTTGAAGTGGGCCTCTTTGCATCCATCTTGTTTGGACTTTCTGTGCTTCCTGGACTTGCATGTCTATTTCTTTCACCAAATTATGGAAGTTTTCCTTCATTATTTTTTCACATAGATTTCCAATTTCTTGCTTTTTCTCTTTTCCTTCTGGTATAGTGATGATGCAAATGTTGGCATGCTAGAAGTTGCCCTAAATGGTCCTTACAAATATCATCAACTTTTTGGATTCCTTTTTCTTTTTGCTCTAGTGCTTGGATGGTTTTTGCTTTCTTATGTTTCAAATCATTGATTTGATTCCTGGCTTCATCCACTCTGTTGTTGATTCCCCGTAAACTGTTCTTTACTTCAATTAGGGTCTTCTTCATTTTTGATTACATAATTTTTATGTCGTTGAAGTACCCACTGATTTCCTTGAGCATCCTTATAACCAGTGTTTTGAACTCTACATCTGATAGATTGCTCATCTCCATTTTGTTTGTCTTTTTTCTGAATTTTGTTCTTTTCTTTTCTTTCCGCCATATTTCTTCATCTCCTCATTTTGGCAGCCTTCCTGCATTTGTTTCTATGTATTAGGTAGAGTTGCCTTGACTCTGTGTCTTGGTGGCATGGAAATCTTACCTTCTGCAACAGCATGGATAGACCTGGAGACTATTATGCTAAGTGAAATAAGCCAGTTCAAGAAAGACAAATACCATATAATCTCATTTACATGTGGAATCTAATGAACAAAGTGAACTGACAAACAAAATAGAAAGAGACTCATAGGTATAGAGAGCAGGCTGGCAGCGGTAAGAGGAAAAAGGAGTTAGGGACTGGGTGAAAAAGTTGAAGGGACTAAGCAAAAAAGAGAAACTCATAGATAGAAAACAGTATGGTGATTCCCAGAGAGAAAGGGGTATGGGTGGAGGTAGAAGAGGGTAAAAAAAGGATAAATGGTGGTGGATGTTGACTTGGCTTGGGGTGGTGAACACACAATACAGTATACAGATGATGTTTTATAGAATTGTATACCTTAATTCTCTATAATTTTATTAACCAATGTCATCTCCAATAAATTCAATAAAATAAAGAAATTAAAAAATAGAGTAATAGGCACAGAAGCAGAAGAATAATTTAAGTTTTGAGCACCTCCCAATAAAACAGTACTAGAATTTTTGCTGACTGTCAAAAGTCTCTCACTTTTTTGGTTTTCCTTTCTTCCACACAGTGCATGCTTATGGTGAACCAGCTGCACCAGACTTTGCTAGTGTAATGCTACTTAAAACAAGATACACATGTGAAACCATCTCAGAATTCTCTAACCCCTGGTGGTGGTACAATAGGTGGGTTTATTCCCTGGTGTATGCCCCTTCCAGGATGATTTACCAGGTTCATGGACAGTGCCTCTATGCTTGACTTCACCTTTAGTACCACCCTTAACTATATAGGACTCCATGTACACTCAATGGGCCAATGTCTTTTGGAACTTGCACTAAGAATATGGAGAATGAATGCAAAGGCTCCATTCTTTTCCCCTTTTCCACTTTGTACAAAAATTTATAATATTCTCAATCCAGCTTCAACTAGTAAATGAAAATTTCTTTATTGAAAAAAACTAGTTTAATTTCAGAATGCATGTGGCTCAAAGAGCAAAGGTATCCAAATTTTAGCTAATTTTGCTTTTCTGAAGTCACCTATAAAAAAGGAATCTATATATTGAAATTTATGGGGGAAGGGGATCCCATATGGAATCTTCCCTTTGCATTAAACTGAGTGTCTAACTTGCAGCTTAATATTGATTCTCCAAGTATCATTTTTTTCAAGTTTTTTTCTCTGAAAAATTTGCCCTCCCACCACAAAAACTTTATCCTTCTCAAGGAGATATAATGATTTCTGCAACCTTTCTGCAGCTCACATACAATTTAAAAGTATGAATCAAGTAACATCAGGCTTTGGTTAAAGTGAAAACAATGGGGAAAGATATATTCTAATTTTGTTTTTAGTTTTCCCATTTGTGAGATCTATATATCTGTAGATTACTTTAACCTAAGGATTCTTAAACTTTAGTGTGGAGCAGTCACATTGAGGACTTGCTATAAGTACATCTGCTAAGCTCAGTCCCATAGTTTCTGATTCAGTAGGTCTAGGGTGAAGGTCAAGAACTTGCAATTTCTGACTAGTTCCAGGTGATGCTGGTAGCACTAGACTCTAAAACACACTTGGAGAACTGCTGCTTTAATATAAATATACATACCTAGGGCAGTTTGTATACTGATTGAGAGAGAGCTCAGACAGTCTGTTTAAATTCTACTCTCCTTATTATTTTTTCAGCTAAGTGGCACTGGCCAAGTTACTGACTTTTCTCTATTTCAGTTCCCTATCTCTACTACAAAGATTATTAGAAAGATTAAATGAGATAATAGGTACAATTAGCACTTAGAACAATACTGTCCCAACCAATATAGAAGTGAAAATCCATTTTCTAGAAGCAGGACCTTTCAGCAGGACTTCTGGACAAGATGGAGGTATAGGTAGACACACCATACCTCCTTGCACAACCAAAAGAAAGACAACAACAAATTTAATAACAAAAAATAGCCAGAACTGACAGAAAACTGAACTGTATGGAAGTTTGGCAACCAAGGATTTAAAAAAGAAACACTCACCCAGATCAGTAGGAGGGGCAGAGATGGGCAGTGGTGGGAGAGGACTCAGGGCAAGGCTGAGGCTGGCGGGTAGGGTGGTGTCTCACAGACTGGGTGGTCCCACCTCTGTGTGCAGATAAACTGGGAAAAACAACTGGGGAGCCAGAGAGGCCGCACAACCCAGGGTTCCAGTACTGGGAAATAAAGCCTCAAACCTCTGATTGAAAATACCTGTGGGGGTTGAGGTGGCAGGAGAAACTTTCAGCTTCACAGGAGAGTTCATTGGAGAGACCCACAGGGTCCTAGAATGTATGCAAACCCACCTACTAGGAATCAACACCATAAAGGCCCAATTTGCTTATGGGAAAAGGGAGAAGTGACTGAAATCTGGCAGAGAGTGGAGCA
>PVKM010016272.1:0-26952 GCA_004027735.1 Carollia perspicillata
ATCCTAGGTCCACAGTTGAAGGTCAGCAAATCTTCCAGAGCTGGGATGTCTGAAGGGCAGAGTCTGTACTGTTTGAAGTTAGTTCCTAGGATTCTTATATAAACATGCTGTTCATGTACAAGTTCCATATTAGTCAGAATCAGCAATGTCAAAGTCATTCTTTTGACATTGTAAAGAAGCAATGCCAAAGGAATGGTGGGGGTGAGTTACAATTCCCTGTTACAATTGTCTACTGTTACAAGAATAAAAAGGGCTGAAAATTCAGGGGTGGTATTTTGTTGCTATTGTTACTTCCTCCGTGCGTGTGTTGCATATATGTATGTTTATGGTCAATTTTTATAATATTGATGAAGCATAATTTGTTCAGAGCATGGCAAAAAATGTCAGTGTGTGCTGAACATAGACACGCATTCCTTGGATCTTTCTTCACAGATGGATGTTTTCCAGATAGCTGGTAGCATTGTTGGGGCACATTCTTCGGCTGTCAGTCCATTCAGGATACCTCAGTTGCAGAAAGCCACCTGGAGGCCCCCATGCAGAGATTGATCAAGCTCGTCTATTTCAGTCTAATGTGCAAGAACTCTGACAGGACATTTCTGTCCATGGCTTCTTTTGCAGTTGACTGAGGCAGATGGCCCTCCTGTTTCGGTGCTCCCTTCACCTAATCCCCCTTCCCCTCTGCCCTCCACCTTTGCTGCACTAATCGTAATTCTTAGTGAACATCCTGTACACTAATCCTGCCCCAGAGTCTTCGACTCAGGAAACCAACCTATGGCAATTGGATTTTGGAGCTGGTTGGCTTATAGTAAGAATGGTTGGCAGGTGTAATACAGGTAACTTTTGTAACAAAGTGACAGGCTAACACTTAACTCCTTTCACCAGTGGTGAATTTGTATGGTTTACCAGTAGACCGAAAGGCACTAGCTGGTGCAATGTGTCAGAAGAGTGAAACGTTGGTAAGAGAAGATGAATTTAAGGAAAATGGGATAGGATAGCCACTGCTACATTCTGTTATATCTCTAAGAAAAGATAGCAAATTCTTTGTGGTAGTAAACATGGAAATAATAGCCAAGTGGGACATCCAGAGAGCCTCTTTGAAAACATAGAAAGATACACTCATCTTTTGTAGTAACAGGAGATAAAGAAAGGTAGGAATAGGTAGAACATTTAATCATTTTAGTAACAAATCTCCAGTCTCCAAAGGACATTCAACTAGAGATGAATGATAACTTCAAAAATCATAGACCACATTATTGGAAATTCTTTATATTCGTTTTTGCATGAGACATAGATGCCAAAACACACCACTGCTTTTCAACTTTGAAGTGAAAATTAGTAAGCCAAGGGAAAAATAAATGAAACATTTGTGAATAACATGTAAAACTTTCACATAGTTAGACAAAATATGTGCATATATATTTTTTAAAATCTACAAAATAGCTATTAGGTGAATTTAGAAAGTAGTCATGTACCAAGGGTAATATACTAAACGTAGTTGTATTTGTTTATAACAGTAACTAACAAATTAAATCTAAAGAGAATACCATCACAGCAATGTCAAGGACACAAGTACACACACGTGAGCAAAATGCATAGTAATACTTCTTACACAAAAAAAAAATTAATATCTGCACTCCTGTACTTAGAAGTATAAAATTTAAGAGGGGAGAGGGGAGGGAATTTCAGGGAAAGGGGGAAGGGTTTACAGAAACAAGTATAAAGGACACATGGACAAAAAAGTAAGGGGAGATAGAAATGGGGGGGAAGTCTGGGTGGGTGGGCTGGGATGGGAGTAAAAGACAGAAAACTGTACTTGAACAACAATTAAAATAAAAAAAATTAAAAAATTTCTTTGTGAAATAGTGAACAAATATAATATATATTTTTAAAATAATACTACTTGCAATGATATAAAAATATCAAAACCTTATAATAAAGCTAAGTACAACACCACTAACTTGAAAAATATACAATGTATATTACTGAGAGAAAGATGTCCATAGTAAACCTAGGAATGCATATATTCATATACTGAGAAATTCAATAATGTAAACATACTTATTTTTTAAATATTTTATTTATTTATTTTTAGAGAGAGGGGACGGGAAGGAGAAAGAGTGGGAGAGAAACATCAATGTGTGGTCGCCTCTCATGTGTCCCCTACTGGGGACCTGGCCTGCAACCCAGGCATGTGCCCTGACTGGGAATCGATCCGTCAACCCTTTGCTTCACAGGCCCGTGCTCAATCCACTGAGCTACACCAGCAAGGGCTAAACATACTTAATTTTAATGAAACTACAGATTCAACATAACTTCAGTTATAATCTTTGTAGAAATAGACAAACTGACTCTAAAATGTATATGGAAATACCCAGGGTCCATAGTAGCTCCCAGCAGTATTCCCGTGCACCAGGGGAGAGATTTGGATTGTCTGAAACCACCAATAGCATGTGCTGACTCAGCAAAGACAGAGATGGCCCTTCTAGTCACACATTACTGGCCAGAATGATTATAGAGACAGATCTACCCTAGACTCAGTCCCATCTTGTGCATATAACAGGGAAGATGCACCGTACTAGAGTTTCAGGGATCTACAGTAACTGCTGTAGAGAATAGAACTAACTAGCACAGGGCAGACAATGGCCACTGTCTAAAATGGATTTATAGGGATAATTATCTTCATAATTGTGTTATATTTTTCATCACTGCCTAGCAGCTTGCTGAAAGAATGGGGAACAGATTCATTTGAAATTTTGAAAGAAGGATTATAAATTAACACATCTAACATATTTGGGGCTTTAGGGGCATTACAAAGAGAAGATTATGGTAAAAGGAAGTTTATTATATTTGTATAGAGGTATTAGAAGTGTTCGGTTATGTTTGGTAGAGTAGAAAAAAGTGTGAATATGGAAATGGTTGATTGGAAAAAATAGAAGGTTCCAGGGAAAATGAGGGCATTTGAGTATTTTAGTTAAACCATCTTGCTGTTTTTCATACACATTTCCATTTCCCACAACTATGTATTTTGCTGGTGTGTCTCCTGTGTGCCTCTCACCTGAATATTCTAAGGCTTTCCCCCATGACATCAAATAATGTGCCCATTCTGAATAGAGTCCTGAATTGCACTTTAGGCTTGTATCTGACTTTCTATATTTGGTTTGCCACTTTCTACGGCCAGGCTTTCAAGCTGAGCCTTTTCCTTCATTCCCTGTCGAACTCAATTCTGATTCTTTGTTACACCACACTGACTTCTTTTATCAAAGACTTCAAAGATTCTAATGCTTTTCCCATAAAGCCTTTGGTAGAGAAGCAGCCAAACTGCATACACACACACACACACACACACACACACACACACTCACACACACTCACACACACACGTTTATACATGTATATGCTTAGAAAAGCATATTTTATACTTACGAAGTAAATTTCTGATATAAATAAGAGAGATGTTCTTAATATAGATCAATAAATATTTAAAATAAAAGTTTATACAAGACTAAATGTCCAATATGAACTAATGTAAGATGTATAGGAATAATATATAAACATTGCCTAATAATGTTGCCTTAAACACTACTTTTATTATTCCTAAAATAGAATTTCTAACATTCTTTCCAGAATGTTTTCTCTTAAAGGACAAATATGCCAAATACAAAATAGGAAAGTTATTTTCATATGTTTGTTTTACCCTTCATCATAGTGTACTTAAAAGTTTAACTGTATTTACTACATTCTCCGTTTTTTCTCTATAAGCATGTGTGTGTGTTTTAAAAATAATATTAACATACCACTAAATAGAAGCTTGTATGGGCTGTTTGGTCATTAAAATATTTTATTTACTATAAAAATGAATTTGGAGATGATAAGAAAACATACTCAAATCGCTTATATCTGATTTAAAATTTCCAAAGGACTAGTTCATAAAATATTGTGAAACTGTTAAAAATGAGCATGTTTAGGATTTAGAGAGCACTGCAACATGTAAACATTTTAAGCACCATTTCTTTAGTTCATTAGTATTTAATACTGATTTTCTTGTTCATTTTTTTAAATTTGAGAAATTGCATTTCAAGTGTCAAAGGCACTAAATATAACATTTTATGTCATCTTACTTTGATTTCTAAACTACATAATTCATGTAAAATGCTGCTTCTGGTCATTATAAGGGAAGAAAGTATTCATAAAATTATTAAATGATTGGTAAACTAAAAATCATTGATAATTTCTAAGATGGATATAATAAAAATACTTGAATATATAAACAGTTTTTTAAATCAACACTGTTCATCAATTAATTATATGTAATTACTAAGATTCACAAGTAATTTCACATGAAGTATTTATTACATATTTTAGTATCATGAAGCTCTATCCTATTGTAATAATATATATCAAATCACACCACGATACCCATGTATCTAGAGAAAATGTCCCTTTTCCATGTCGAATGGGAATGTGTTATTTCTTGGTATAGTTAAATATGTTCTCCTTTTAAATTAAAAATAATCTTGTTATAGATTGAGTTTATATGTACCATATAATTCTACTACTTTATCTGGGGACTAATAAAATAATGCCAAGAATTATTGTGTTTTGAAAAATATTGAGATACTCAAACATTCAACACTGAAAACAGTATTTATTGAGAGGAGAAACACAAGCAAACTACATATCCACCTATGAATTTATGATTTCAAAAGTTCATAGACATAGGAACTGAAAGTTACCCACCTAACTGATACTAATGATTTTCTTCAGTGAAAGAACTGTTCCTGTGTTGAAAAGTAATTGAGGGAGAAGTTAAGAAAGCCTTGAAAGTACTATCTGTGTTTGTAAAGTGAGAGTAAATTGTGGATTTATTAGACACAACTTGTGAATTTTAGTAGCATTTTGAATCCTAGTTATTTAGACACAAAATATAATTTCAAAAGTGTCCTTAAAATAAATTGCAGATAGATAATTTCATAAAAATAATTTTTATTTAGATTGATATTTACCAAAAACAAAATTGCTTTAATTATTTTCTTTTTCAAAATATTTTTACTGAGACATAATGTATTTTCTAAATACTGTGATAAAAGGCAGTCAATAACTGTTGGAGCCAAAGTCCACTGCTTTGTCAATTATTCTCCTATCTGATCTTCTAGAAAAGCATTATTTTCTTCAATAATCCTGAGAGGTTATTCGATTATTCCTCTTAATTGAATAACCTCTTTGATCCCATTTTTCTTCTAGATTTCAGAGTACATAAACAAAAATTGAACATGAAGAAAATACAATTTGTGTTACATGGTTCTGTACCTGAACACCGATGAAACATTGTTAAGTATTATTAAATACTTTCTCTCTACCCACAAGTATTTGCTACCTTGTATTGCTTCACAGTGTATGAACTTTTTGATAAAAAGTTATTATGCTTTTTGCTACCTTTATGTTATTAAGATAGCTTCTCTTTAGTTACAAATAAATATTATATTATGTACTTTACAAATAAATGTTTAGATAGGAAATGTGTCATAGCATCTCAAATCATCCCTGTGCATAATTTGTCAGTATAAATCTGACTGTGCTCTTCTTATATAACCATCAAGTTATTGAAATAGGTGCACACAAATAAGAGCAACTGGAACATTGCGATATATTTGGCAACATGTTTGATCTAGAGATCTGAAAAAATTGGTAGACACTCTAACCTAGATATTTTTAAAAATGTGTTTGAGTATATTGAATAATTTAATATATTAATTTAAAACCTATCATTAAAAATAGACAACAAAATGTACCTTCCTTAATATTTATTATTCTAAAAGTTTTATTTAAGATGTGAAATTAATTTAACCCTACTACTTAAAAATCTACCTGGACTGTACATAAAGAATGTGGTAGTAATGGAAGAGATGGAGCTATTACTTGCAGCTTCAAGAAATGAAGAAGAACATTTAAGATTGAACATGTAGGTAAATACATTTAAGTATAGCAAGGTTTTGTATAAAATTTATCTTCCGTGCTTAAAATGTATAATGCTTTTGGTAGTGTTGGTAAATATGTTGATAACAAAGAAACATTTGCAGCTTTAACAGGTAAATACACTGTGCAAAAACACCTATGAAAAATAAATAGGAAGAAAGAAGTGAATTAAGTATTGCTGCTTAAACCAGATATCTTACATTCAAACATTAATAAAAATATATCGAAAACCATATATCTTACACAATACTGAAGTGTATTTAGTTTACATTAAATCCATCATTTATAATATTTCAGGTTATATATATTTTTAAAGCCTTTATTTATTTATCTTTAGAGGGGAAGGGAATGAAAGAGAAATATCAATGTATGGTTGCCTCTTGTGCATCCCCCACTGGGAACTGGCCTGCAACCCAGGCATGTGCCCTGACTGGGAATTGAACCACAATCGTTTGGCTCGCGGGCCCATGCTTAATCCACTGAGCTATGCCAGCTAGGGTATATTTCTGGTTATATTTTAAAGCATTCTTTCTGATAGTTGCAAATGCTTCTTAAGAATTTCAGAGACTAGAAAAATGTCTTTTAGTTTTCCAAATGCTGTAAAGAATTGGTATAATTTCTTCTTTAAATGTTTGGTTGGATTCACTAGTAAACTCATTTGGTCCTAGTTGTTTTTTGTTTTGAAATTATATCAATTTAATTTTTACTTTTTTATTGTTGTTCAAGTACAGTTGTCTCCATTTTTCCCCCACCACTCCCCCGACTCCAGCCATCACTACCTCCCACCCCTCATCCCACCCCCTTGGTTTTGTCCATGTGTCCTTTGTAGATGTTTCTGAAAACCATTCCCCATTTTCCCCCATTACCCCCCACCTCC
This sequence comes from Carollia perspicillata, assembly GCA_004027735.1. NCBI lineage: Eukaryota > Metazoa > Chordata > Mammalia > Chiroptera > Phyllostomidae > Carollia > Carollia perspicillata. Next base: position 6,851 of record PVKM010016272.1, read on the forward strand.
CCTAACATCAAGAAGTCTACACTCCCCAAAGCAATTTATAGATTCAACGCAATTCCTATTAAAGTACAAATGACATATTTCACAAATATAGAATGAATATTTCAAAACTTTATATTGAACATGAATGACCCTGAATAGCTACAGCAATTTTGAGAAAGAAGAAAATAGGAGGGACCACAATATCTGATAGCAATTATTGGTTTACTTTCTTTAATAGATATAAGCCTATTCAGATAGTTGTTTTCTTGAGCGAGTTTCTATATATTGTGTTTTTCAAGGAATTGGGCCAATTCATCTGGATTATCAAGTATGTGGGCATAGAATTGGTCACAGTGTTTCTTTATTATATGTTTATTGGCTATAGGATCTGTCATTTGCTCCCTCTTTTCATTTCTGATATTAGTGTTTTTGGATTCACTCTATTTTTTTCTTAGTTACCCTGGCTTCTCAATTTTACTGATTTTGTGAAAGAACTAATTTTTAGTTACAGCTTTCTTTATCAATTTTCTTTTTTGATTTCATTGATTTCTGTTATAATCGTTAGTATTTTCTGTGCTTTGGATTTAATTGATCTTCGTTTTTCAAGATTTCTAAGGTTAAAAACTAAAAAATCTAATTTAGCTTATTTTTAATATATGCAGTCAATGCTATAAATTTTCTTCTAAGCACTTTATTTTCATGAAAAAGTGTTGATGGGTTGTATTTTCATTTTTGCTTAATTCAAAATATGATTTAATATCTCTTAAGATTTTCTCTTTGACCCATGTGTTATTTAGAAGTGCATCACTTAATCTTTATGTATGTATTTTGAGATTTGTCTGTTGTCTTTCGGTTACCAATTTCTACTTTAATTCATTGTTATCTGAGTAGCCATTATATAATTTCTTCTCTTTAAAATTTCAGGGGGTGTTTTACAGCTCAGAGTGTCGTTCACCTTGGTGAACTCCCATGCGAGCTCTAGAGGAAACTGCATTGTGCTGTGAGATGAAGCAGTCTGCACGTGCCAGTAAACAACAGTAGAAGATAAAACAAAATAAAACTCTAAGAATTATCTCAAAGACAAATATGATAGAAAAACTCCAGTAGATGGATGGTGTTGTTGAGTTTAATTGCATCCTTACTGAGTTTTCTGCCTGCTGAATTTGTTCAGTTTTAATAGATGGAGTGTTGAAATTTCCATCTATATTAGAATCAACAGTTTCTCTTTGAAAATCTATTAGGTGCTTTGCATAGTTTGATGGTTGGTTGTTAGATGTGTACACACTGAAAGTTGATACGTATTCTTGGAGAGTTGGTTCTTTATGGTTATGTCATGCCTTTCTTTTTCTTTAATATTTTTTTATTTTAATTGTTGTTCAAGTACAGTTTTCTGTCTTTTACTCCCATCCCAGCTCACCTACCCAACTGTCCCCCTCCCTCCCATTTCCACCCCCCCTAGTGTTTGTCCATGTGTCTTTTATACTTGTTCCTGTAAACCCTTCTCCTTTCCCCTGAAATTCCCTCCCTTCCCCCCTCTGGACACTGTCAGCCTGTTCTCTATTACATTGTCTTTGGTTATATTTTGCTTGTTTGATTGTTTTGTTGTTTAGGTTCCTGTTAAAGCTGAGATTATATTGTATTTGTCTTTCACCACCTGGCTTATTTCACTTAGCATAATGGTCTCCAGTTTTATCCATACTGACACAAAGGCCTTTCTTTATACCACAAAACTCTGTGCTTTGAAGTCAGCTCTGTCTGAAATGAATATAGCTACTCCTGCTTTCTTTTATTATTGTTAATATGATCTATTTTTCATCATCCACTTATTTTGAATCAATATGATTCTTTACCTTCAAATCAGTATACTAACTTTCCTTAAATTGTAGTTGGTCAGTTACTTGCATAGATTCTTTGGGGTGTTGGTTTGAAATACATATTCATGCAGGAAGAAAAGAAAATATTGAAAGAATATTGGCAATGAGGACTGATGACTTGCATTACAAACAAGAAATCTAAATAAATAGGATATACAACAAAACATAATCATTACAGCTGTAAAAAGGTTATTTATATATTTATTAATATAGACATTTACTCATATTATATTTTAAAAAAATTCATACTTCCTTGCCCAGCTTTTTCAACAGGTTATAGAGTCGCGTAAAGAAGTAACCATGTTCTGCGGCTTGGGCACTGAAGTGATATCCCCACTTTTAACATTTTTGACAAAGATGCTCAGATTTTAATTAATGGGTTATTTTAGATATCATTTACCTCAAGTTTGTTTCACCTACACTCTCCCTTGTGAAGAAAAGCATTTAATACAAGATTTCTTTCAGCTGTTGGGAAGTAAATTTCCAAATTTAAAGTGTTAATTTTCTGCTTGCATTCTAGTCAATTTTGACCTTCAATTCTACAATATGTGTTTTGCTCATTCTATGTCTGATACACACACACACACATATGTAGATAGATAATTTCTGAATATATAAGGGAATTCAAATATCTCACTATGTTGCCAAATATTTACATGTTATGATTTTCCACCACATAACTTATATTTCCTCCTATTCATTTCAAATCACTGTATATTACCATAAAATTGTAATCTTGTTTTTAATTTTTAGCACACAATCTTGGTATTTATGTGTGTGCACATGTGTGTGTCCTTGTTCCTCAGTAAGGCCACCACAAGTGGTGTACAACTCTCTTTGTGTCTAAACTAATTTGTCAATATTAGTTTGTTCCATGACTGATTCTCTTTTGGAGTTTCCTTCATGGATCATATATTATCTACATGTATATTCTGAGCCTTTTTTGATGTCTAGTTCACTGTGCATTGCCCTCTCAGACCCGTGCTGTTGTGGAATCAGGGTAATCATCTTCCCAGCTGGAAGTTCGCACTCTAGATACAGTCTCTTAGGCAGCAGTTGTCTTGGATTCCCACTACTGCTCTTTCTTCACCAACTCTTTTCAGAGCAGGCTGCGGCCGAATGTGGCTCATGAGATGAAACCTCAAGGACATGCGTCACATGTGTGAGAATCTGGAATTCATTTAATTTTTTTCAACATTGTGAAAAGTCTATTCTTATATGTCTCTGATGTGTTTAGTGAAGCTGTCAAGTATCAAAGATTTCTTTTAAACTTGTGCAGAATTGACAGGTACCAGGGGCTATATTAACACATATAAAATGTATTATTTATAAAAATATAGTTGTTTATGTAGATAATTATAGAACCAATACTTATTTTTACACTGTACTTATAATCCAGTGAGCATTTTGGGTAATACCAGATAAAAAGTGGGTGACAATCTCTGTATTTCAGAAGTTGTTATTGTTAAAGGAAATTATATGAGCTCTTTATATTTATATAATAGCATATATCCATGAATAAGAAAAAACAACAACTATCAGTAAAAGAATTAAGAAAGTAAAATGAAACAAACAACTTAAAAAAAAAAAACAGAAACCCGGTTATCTAATTTACATTGGGAATATTTCTCAAACTTGTAGCAGAAAGATGAGTTGATGAGCCAAAGTTCTGATATCAGTATGTCCTTAGCTTTCAATTGTGAAAACAATAATACATGGTTGAATATACACTGCATGGCTTTACAGGCTTGGAAGGTAATTTCATGCAGCTTGTCTGGATCTCTTTGAATTCTTTCTTGGGGAAAGAAATCATATCCAAGTCTGACTGTCCTGGGACCAACATGCATGAGTGGTCATGTCTAAGCTTTCTGATTAGTGGTCCTAATTGAGAACAGAATTGCAGCCATCTTAGCCCAGATGCCAGACAGGTGAATGCAGCAGCCTCCTAACCTGTCCACTAGCTGAGATCCATTCAGTGATCCCATTCGATGTCATGTATAGCAATTTAACCTATGTCATTCAGATTTATCAGACAGACCCAGTCTAATCTATTTAGTTCAGGCATTCAGAATCACAATGCATAATATAGTATGTATTGTCTTAAGCCGTATGATTGAACCTAGTTTGTTACAAAGCAGTGGTGACTGGAACACAATTCCCTTTCAGTTTGACAATATTTGACTTGTTGGTTCGATGTGTTGTTAGCAGACATAACACAAGAAAATATTTGACAAGAACTTATTACTCTTGCTTGCTTTCTTATTCTTCTGTCTTGTTCTTCTGCCCTCTGTTTTTAACAGGGCAAGGAGAAACACAGAGAGCAGGGCTGGTCTAACCATCTTTAACAGTTGGACCAAACCTAGTGTACAACCCTAGTCAATGACTGAGCTCACCATCCCACAGACCTTTGAGCAAGCCCAGCCAGAATCAGCAGAGGGCAATCAGAATCACCTGAACTCCAGACACAGACGGATGTAGTTTGTTGTGTTTGTTTTCCTTTATTTTGTTTTGTAATCCAGTAATACCTGATGGTGCATACTCTGATATGATTTCTCACTAAGCAAATTGAATTATTTGAGGTCAAGTAAGTTGTCTATATTGATTTTTTTATATTCCATATATTCCTTTGTACATAATAAAACTCACAAAATTGTTGTAGCTAAATTTACAGTGTCTTATATTGCCATGTGTTTAGTGTTAAACACCTATATTTTTCTGCAGTTTTAATAGCAATTAAATGCATATGTTTAGCTATATCCTGCATTTTATTAAAAAATAGCAATGCATGTTTACAAACACAATGAAATGATATTTAGAGAGTACAGAGTTTACAATTTATTCTCAATAATATAGAGCAACATATGTCAGTGAAAAATGCAATCCAATCAGCATACTATGTAAAGAAAAGTTAATATTCACCAAAATTTGCAAAATGTTGTCATGACAAATAAAATCTAAATACTTGTAGCTTGTGCATAACATCAATATTTCACATGGAGGGAGAGATAGAAGTTACAGCTAAAAGATTTTAATTTAATCTTTACTACAGACAAGACAGGGGCCATTTAGACAAGTTACATCTTTACAATTTTTTTAGCACCTTCTGATAATACTCTCTTCCCTTTTATCATGTATCTGCTGTATGTGTGTGCATGTGTGTGTGCAATGAAGATAAATACAGTCAAGTAGGCACAATTCCTCCTTTGAAGGTAAAAGGGACATTATTGAGGAAAATGATCATTTGATTGAGAAGCTGGCTTTCCTCAGTGATGACGGTCTCATATGTCATTTATCTTTTAAGGTTGGTATTTTATACAATTATTGAAAATAAAGAGTCTTAGGATCTGTCACTTTATATTGACATTCTAGAGTTGCAGGAGAAACCTTGACTCAAAATGAAAGATAACTATTGATGTCATACATTTACTCATATATTATGTGGTGAATAACACAAATGACATCTCCCCCCTCCATTTGTTTCTGGTTCCTTATAGCTCCATTTGGAGCATTCTTAAAAGCTGTCCAAGTTACTGTTTTTTCCCCCTTTTTTTCATCAGATATATCTAGTGAAGACATTCAGAGTTGGTAGTGCAGCAACTTCAGGCTTAGCAAAATGAATCCATATCTCCACTATGTCTGTATTCCTGTTGATGCAATTCTGTAGTTTCAAGCATTCAACAGGGTTTAATAAGGCTATTTAGCATCAACTATAAACCCAGTAGTATGAATCAGCATATCTATTTTGCAATTCAGAATTAATTTCTTACCAGTCTACAGACCACGGGATAATATAAATATGTACTGTGCAAGAATCTAGTCTAGGAATGAATAATGCTCATGGTTAAACCTTAAAAGCAAAGGCCTAGTATTTTCTGCTTGCCATGATTCCAACCAATGTTTTTAGTGTCTACAAATCTGAGGGTACTAAAATCCATTTTTTAGATTATCTTAGTATATTTTGGCTGCCATAAAATAATACAAAAATATTTAAACATATATTTCTCACTGCTTTAGAAGCTTAGAAATCCAAGATCAAGGTGTTTGGTGAGGGATCACTTTCTGGGTCATTGAAGGCAACTTCTGAATACAACCTTATGTGGTGAAACAGGAAAGGGATCTCTCTGGGGACACTTTTCCTTTATAAGGACACTAATACAGGAATACAGAAATACATCAAATTCATGGTCCGTGGCCCTCCTGACCTAATCACAGCATAAAGACCCCATTTTCTTTGGGGTACAGAACATTCACTGTTGATAATAGCCACCATCCCCGTTAATTTCTTCGCAGTCCTTGTTTTCCAAACTTCTACCCTTACTCTGCATTAACAAACCATTAAACTGAGTGCAAATTCTTCCTTACAGAGTGTCGCTGTTCTAAAATGCATTTTATTTGAGAATTATGCTTCCCCAGAAAAATAGTCTTTTTAGAACCAAAACTGCAGCTGCAGTTTTCCCAAAGGTTTCTCCTTAGTGCATTAACATGGAATAGATCTTTAGCAATATAATATGTCTACATATTTTTTAAAATAGATTTTCTAGATTATTCCATATAGTCAATCACTTGAGGGGAATCAATGATGTACAGCAATATTTTCTGATGATGTGGAAATATATTATATATATGTATACCTATTTATATATGAAGCAACATAACACAAAAAGTTAAATAAATAAATGCTCTAGCTAAATTATTCAGATGTTTAGCCATTGTTAACATCTAGACTTGGTTTTAATTTTCCCACTTTACTATGAGGCTTCTTACTTCAGAAAAGAAAAGTAGAAAGAAGAACAAACTCCATTAGAAATACAAATGAATGAAAGGTTTAGATTCATTTCATTATATAATGTATATTAACCACTGAATATGTGTTCATCTTCATTAGTTTTAATTCCTGTCTTTATTTAGTTGCATGCCTTTGGGGACTAACATGATTTTCCTCCCTTTCTTCAATCCACTGTACTCCATAGCAGTATTTTTGTCCTAAATATGGTGTCCTATAACTTACAATAATTGATGTTTTGCTTTTTACAGGCAATGCTGAGCCTAGATATTTAAACTTCTACTAGTAAAGTAACAAGATAGTTAACTGGTTAATTTTACAGCAATAGGCATCTGAAAAACCATTATTCGATTGTTCTTTGACTAAATTATTTTCTAGATTTGATGTAATCTCAAATCCACTTTATATTCTTATATTACATGACAATTATATGCTATATACTAAAAGAATTATTTTTAATTGAGAGGACAAAATCTCTTTCTACTTCATTTCTTCTTATCGGAATTGAGATTTTGAATCATTCACTTTGAGAGGGATAAATCATTGAACACAGAACCATGAAAGGTGTCATTTATTGATTACACAGTGTAGCTAAATGACATAAACTGTTTGCCACCAAATATATAGAATAACGATTGCTTGGATTTTACTAGCAACTTTACTTATCATCAGAAGACAAACATGTATTATTCAATTTTTACTTTTCTCTTTTCTTCACTAAACTGTAATGAAATAATTATAAAAAAGCCATAAGGCTTTTTATACACAATTGTAGTTGCCTTAAAGACTAAGTAGTTAGATCTGAAGAAAATACTTTCACTATTTTTAACATATGTGTTGACTTAATCTTCTAGCCTGCATTGAGAATTGTTCTGTTGTGGGAACATCTGCATTCGAAAAATTTATTATTTTTTTGCAAGTCAACAATATTCAAAACAGAAATATTTTGCATATTGTGTATTTAACTAAACACACTATTATTCTGTGCTTCCTTGACACTCATTGACAAATGAAATCATTTTGTTTTCTTAAAATCAAACAATTGCTGTAATTGCAGGCTAGTTTATGACTATCTTCATCAAAACTGTTAGTATATTAATTGTTGAGCATACGAGCAATGTTTCACAAAGTGATTACATTGTTTAAAATATAATGAGCAGAAATGGCATTTCAACAGATAATAAACCTTGTGGGTTGTTTTTTCCTCAAAACAAAAATACTTCCTGATTCTCATTATAGATATGTAATTGTCTGCATAAAAGAAGAGGGATCCTTGCTCTCTTTACACACATGATTCATCATTTTAGTTCCCTAAACTTCTGAGTTCACTTTGGAGGCTATTTTTTATTTGCATGCCTTGTAGAACTTCGGCTTTATGACTGAATGCTCTTTATATATGCATTCAAAAATTGTTCAGTTACTTATCCTTAGTTTATAGCAATGGTTTTTAGCTCTGGAAATAACTAAATAAGCTGTTATAAATTATCAACTCATATCACATATAAATACATTTACAAGTCATCACACTTCTGTAGCACTAGTTTAGATATTAAAAAAACAAAAGTTCAGGTACTCAATTAATAAATATGATGTGCATGATTTGAATGTACAAGAGTAATAAATAATCAGATTTTGTTCAAGTAGACAACACTGTTTCCATCTCTCAGCAAACCTTATGGAATGAACTGATACTGTGGACTGGCAGGTATAACAACTGCAATTACACTCATTTATTCATTCCCGTTGAATCTCAGGCATTTTTTAAATTTAACTAAAATTTCAGTGATTTCCATTCAGTACAACCGAAAATGTGGTGTGTCAGGCATCTTAAATCAGCAACTTACATATCAATATTACAACCATGAAAATGAAAAATTTCAACATAGCCAAAGTTGAGTAAACCTGCTCAAGGCATTTTTTAAATAAAAGAACATTGGGTTCTAGTATCCACAGAGTTCAAATTAATTCTCTATACAGTAAATTTAATTACCAAGAATGCTATAGGGGATACGAGAAATCTTGGTTAATTATTATATTTTCTAGAGAATATGCGAATTAGCCACTTGGAAAGTCTTGGAGCATAAAAGTTTAGCTCAGCGCTAAACGTATTATTACTCCTTCAAAGAGTCAGAAAGACTCTTTGCAAAGACTGCAGTCTTGCATTCCCTTGGAGTTATCATTATGAACATGAATTATCATTATTCAGCATGTATGGGTTTGAGTGAAATAAGAGAATTGAGGGAGGTGGAATTCTAAATGAACTGACTTCCACTGAGGATCGTTGAGTGTTAATCACAAGGCCTCTAGGGCACTATTTAACACATTTCTCTTGCAATGTTAAGGAAGGCCTCAGCTACCCATTAAAGGACGAAGTTTTCTAAGTATAAAATTACTACTAAGATCAACTTGGAATCTGAAATAATACAATAGTCATTATTATTACATCCACACTCATTTGATCAAGATAAACTATGGACCACTAATATTTACTGTTCAAATAAACCGTTATAAAGTCATACACTGGAAAAATATATGAGCATTTACATCTCACACGTGAAGTCTATTACACATAGGCTATATCTCTCTATGTCTCTCTATTTTTATCCCTACCTTTGCTTATGTCTTTACATATCTTCACTATCTATAGATAGATAAATAGTACCTATTTATAGCTTATCTTCTATTTATCTACCTTGACATATTTAAAATATGCATGCACATTTTATTATGGTATATAAAGGATATATGCATATCACATACATATGCATATATAAAGGATAAATATACATATTTTATGTTCATATATTTTATTATGATATATATAAAGGCTGTGTGTGTGTGTGTGTATCTCCTTTGTAGAGATAGTTGCCATTGAGTAAACTATCAACCCAAGAGTTTTAGTAAGTACAAAACTGGAAGTTAAAATCCAGTCTTTTTAGTTTTTTGTACATACATAAAAATTTTTCATGATATAAATCAATTTATATTTTTGATATAAGACAATCTAATATTTTGCATTTGTTAGTTAAAATAATCAGTTTATAAAACACTTTAAAACAAGTTCAAATGTGAGAGAAAAAATAATAGTAATGCCTGATATTATTGTTTTCTATGTATACTGTATATGAAAGTTGTATAAAAATTTCTGGGTAAACAAAAATGACATCTAACCTGTTTTCCTATGGGAGGTAAGTGAGGTAAAGAGAGTTGATAGTAACTTTCCTGTGGGTGCATAGTTTCAATGAGTAGAGGGAGAAACATTTGAGACAAAGCAGTCACACTAGTGGAAGGTAGAAAATAGTGGAGAGGGAATCTAATGAAAAATCAGATCTCATAAAATTAAAATTTATTGCTTATCTAGTTCACACGCACCTTGTTTCTAGTCTCTTTATGAGCAAAGGACAACGCATATTCCTCTCACTATCTCAGGGTGCCTATTTCTTGCCCACCTGGCTCTCTTGTCTTTTTTATTTCCCTTTTTGCTGGCTCTGGTTACATTCCAGTCCTGGTACAGTAAAACTTGCTCTGGAAACTGGAACCTGAGACTGCAGAGTGGGTGGTGGATGGTTTTCTGCTTCTATGTTTGCTTGAAAAGGGAAAATTACCCTTGTCAAAGAGCTGATGGGGAAAAAATGTACTGGAATCTCACAGATAAACATGATGAGATATGATCCGAGTATACTAGGCACTCTAATTTTCCCATCTGTATTATTAGCCATAATGCTTACATTTCTTATAAGTGTTATCTCCATCATTGTTTTCTACATTGGGGAAACATCACAAATGTACATTTCCTTGGTGTCAATTCTACTCTTTAATATGCTAAAAGCTATTTATATCCTTTTGTATTTACAGTTTATTGTAAATCACTTTTCATCTCATTAATCTCTTTTTGCACTTGATCTTTTATTTGATAGCCTAACCATTTGTCTCTTGATTGTTAGCTCCTGTTTTATAGGTACTTCATCTGATCTGTTGATAATGCTAAAAAATAATGATGAATGTTTATTTAGAAATAACCACTTTCTAGACATTATGCTGAGCAATGGTTCATTTAATCTGAACAACCATATGAAGTACTACATGTTTATTTCATAGATGGCACCAAGAGATTTAGTACATTTTCTAAGGTGAGACCCTGAAAATGTAGGGCACACTAAACCCAGCCCATATGAGTAGACTCCCATGATTGAAACCACTTTGGACAAAAGCACAATGATTACTTTCAAATATGCTGCTTATCGTACTATTTCATTACCAAATGTCTGAATTCCTGAGATAAATTTTGACTACCATTGTTTTTGTCCAGTTTTGTTAACCTTGTTTACCTATCTCTGAAGAAAGGTGTATTTTATCAAAACGGTTTTAGTTTCCCTTTATTCTAGAATTCCTGTGTTCCTTTCAGTCCTTTTATACAGCACCCAATGTATTGCTTATCTGTGAAGAAATGTTTTCTTAATTATTTTATTGTTGTTCAATTACAGTTGTCTGCTTCCACCCCCCTTGGTTTTGTCCAAGTGTCCTTTATAGTTGTTCCTGAAAACCCTTCCCACTATTCCCTCCCATTGTCCTCTCCCATCTCCCCTCTGGTTACTGTCAGAATGTTCTTAATTTCAGTGTCTCTGGTTATATTTTGCTTGCTCTTTTCTTTTGTGGTTAGGTTCCACTTAAAAGTTAGATCATATAGTACTTGTTCCTCACCACTTGGCTTATTTCGCTTAGCATAATGCTCTCCAGTTCCATCCATGCTGTCACAAAGGGTAGGAGCCCTTCTTTCTTTCTGCTGGGTAGCATTCCATTGTAGAAATGTATTACAGTTTTTTGATCCATTCATTTACTGATGGGCACTTAGGTGGCTTCCAGCACTTGGATATTATAAATTGTGCTGCTATGAACATTGGGGTGCATAGGTTCTTTTGGATTGGTGTTACAGAGGTCCAAGGGTATAATCTCAGTGGTATTGCTAGATCAGAAGGCAGTTTTTAGTTTTCTGAGGAAATTCCATACTGTTTTCCACAGTGGCTGCACCAGTCTGCAATCCCACCGACATTGCATTAGGGTTCCTTTTTTTTCACATCCCCTCTATCAGTTGCTGTTCGTTGCTTTGTTTATGGTGGTCATTCTCACTGGTGTGAAGTGGTATCTCACTGTGGTTTTAATTTGCATCTCTCTGATGACTAGTGATGCTGAGCATCTTTTCATATGTCTGTGGGCCCTCTGTATGCCCTCCTTGGAGAAGTGTCTGTTCAGGTTCTTAGTCCATTTTTTAATTAGATTGTTTGTCTCCCTGAAGTGGAGTCTTGTGAGTTCTTTACTTATTTTAGAGATCAAAGCCTTGTTTGAAGTATTGTTGGCAAATATGTTTTCCAATATAGTGGGTTCTCTTTTCATTTTAATGTTGTTTTCTTTGACCATACAGAAGCTTTTTAATTTGATGAGGTCCCATTTGTTTATTCTTTCCTTTATGCCCCTTGCTCTAGAGGACATATCAGTGAAAATATTTCTGTGTGGGATGTCTGCGATTTTCCTGCCTATGTTTTCATCTAGGACTTTTATGGTGTCACAGCTTATATTTAAGTCTTTTATCTACCCTGAATTTATTTTTGTGTATGGCATAAGTTGGTGATTGATTTTCACTTTTTTGCATGCAGCTGTCCAGATCTCCCAATGCCATTTATTGAAGAAGCTATTTTTAGTCCATTGTATGCTCTGCCCTTTTTGTCAAATATTAATTGACCATAGAGACTTGGGTTTATTTTGGGGCTCCCTATTCTGTTCCATTGGTCTATCTGTCTATTCTTATGCCAATGAGAGGTATTTATTGATTGGTTCATCAAACAACTGCAAAAGTAAATTGGCCGTTGTGCACTGATATTAGAAACATTTCTATTTCAGTCTGAACTAATGCATTCAGGAGGTAATGTAGTTACACAATATATGAAAGTAAAAATGATGTATGAGTTGATACATACATACTTTTGTACACAAAATAATCACCAACTTTTGTTGAAAAGCAATGTCTAGCATCAATGTAAAATAGCTCCAACCATAATATGTGTAATACTGTATTTTGCACTTATTTTCCACCTGATTATTGAATTGCCAGTATAATTGTAGAACTAAATTTATTTCTTGTATTTTAAAGTTTTCTGAGTTTTTTAAAATTCCATGCATTTAATTTTATTAAGTATTTACTGAATTAATACTTCTTTTAATGCTTTCACTTTAAATTTAATTTACTAAAAATCAACTTATTTTGTTATATTACTTTATGTCAATCAATGACACACACTTGATGTTTGATGTTTGATGTGGTATTTTCAAGTATGTTTTTTGTTATATTGAGGTAGTTTCCTTCCATTCCTAGTTTGCTGAGTGTTATTATCATAAAAGGGTGTTAATTTTTGTCATATGTTTTTTCTATATCAATTGAGATGATCATATGAGTTATTTCCTTCATTCTGTTAATTTCATGTATAAAGTTAACTGATATATTTTTTTTTATATTTAAACATCCTTGCATACCAGGAATAGATCCCACTGGTTGTGATATGTAATCATTTTAGTGTCACTCAATTTGGTTTGCTAGTATTTTATTGAGAATTTTTGCATCAACATTCTTCAGAAATATTGGTATGGTATTTTATTTTTATTTTATCTTATCTTCTTTTCTTTTCTTTTTGTCTGGAATTGGTGTTATGGTAATGCTGGCCTTCTGGAATAAGTGTAATTTTTTGGAGAGATTTGAAAAGTATTGATTGTTAGTTCTCTTTAAAATATTTTATGTAATTCACCAATGAAGCACATAGGTTTAGGGTTTTTGGACAATATGGTAAAATTTTTATTACCGATTCAACCTCATTATTTATAGTTTATTCAGATTTTCTAATTCTTCATGAGTGAGTCTTGGTGTGTTTCATTTTCTAGAAATTTGTCAGTTTTATCTTAGGTTATCCAGTTAGTTGCCCTACAGTTAAGTATGGTACTCTCTTACAATCCCTTTTATTTCTCCAGAATTGGTAGTAAAGTTCTCACTGTCATTTATAACCTTGGTCATTTAAGTCTTCTGTCTTTTTTTCCCACCAAGCTAAATTTTTGTTAATTTTGTTGATCCTTCTTTGGGTTTTGCTGATAATTTTCTGTCATTTTTCAATTCTTCATTTTGTTTATCTCAGTTCTCACCTTTGTTATTTCCTACTTCTGCCAGCTTTGTATTTAATTTGTTCTTCTCTATCTACATAGAGTATAAGTTTAAGGTTGTTGATTTGGTGTATTTCTTATTTTTTTAAATACTTTATTATTTTTGAGAGAGAGGGGAAGGGAAGGAGAAAGAGAGAAATATCAATGTGTGGTTGCTTCTTGCACACCACTACTGGGGATCTAGCCCACAACCCAGACATGTGCCCTGACTGGGAATCAAACTTGTGACCCTTTGGTTCCCAGACCTCACTCAATCTTCTGAGCTACAGTAGCCAAGGCTACTTCTTATTTTTAATGTAAGCATTTATAACTACAAACTTCTCACTTAGCAAAGTTTCTCTGTGTCTCATAAGTTTTAGTATTGTTTTCTTTTAGCTTCACATGTGTTTTCCAATCTCCCTTGTCATTTCTTCTTCAATCCATCACTTTGTAGAGTATATCATTTAATTTCCACCTAGTTGAAAGTGTGCCAATTTTCCTTACATTATTTACTCTTAACTTTATCTCATAGTGGTTAGATAAATTGCTTTATATTATATCTAAGTACATTGAGACTTAATTTGTGTCCTAATACATGACGTGTCTTGAAAAATGCCCCATGTACACTTGAGAATCACCTATATTCTCTTGTGGGTCGAATACTCTGTATATGTCTGTTAGATGTAAGTGGTCTATGGTGTTGTACAAGTCCTCTACTTCCTATTGTCCTCTGTCTGGTAGTTCTGTCTATTAGTATGAGAGGAGTTAAATCTGTATTTTTTAAACAGGCATGAACACTTAGGAAGAACATGTATAAACATGTAACATTTAATTTTGTAGTTATATCCATTGTACTATTAACTTTCTCAAAATTAGAACTTGATGAAAAGAAAACAAGTAACCCATGGAATATTTTCAAATGTCCTTTGAATTTCAGTGTGATGCAATGCAATATGTATATTTTTGTCAATGTAAGAAATTTCCAAACCTGTAGAGGATTCTTATGTGTTTATTGACCCAAAGTGATGTCATATGCCAGAGAACAAGATCTTAAATTCTTTGGAGAACAATAGCTTCGAAGCTTCTTTTATGCATTTGAAATTAAGGAGAGATGTGAGGAAAGTTACAAGGAAGTGTGGGAAGCAAAAATGGGATTGTATTACAGGACAGTTAACAAGACTATGTGCTCTCTTGAGGGCAGTTATTTCAAAGATGTATTGACAGAGGCACAGAGACAATGAACAGGGCCTGTTAAAGCCAAATATGGAGATCCTGTCCAAAGTTGTATGCCTGAGCATGATCAGATCACCCTGTGAGGTTACTTTCTATAGAATCTTTTTTTCTCACATTGCAATAAGACTATTTATTTAGGTTTTAGAAATTTGTTTTTCTCCTTGTTGTGTCTGCAAAATTGGATGGAGTCTTGGTACTTTTTCTAACCTACTGACTTAAAATACATATTTTTAGCAGATCCCCCTATGAACTTTTTAAACCTATGATTAGAAACTACTCTAGCAACTGTTCTTAGCTTGTCAGCCAAATTTTGACACAAAATTGTTAAAAATATTAGTCACTAGGACTTTAGGCAATCTGCCCACACATTCATCTATGTTAACTAATCTTTATCAATAAAAGATAAATGTTGAGAACATGCAAAACACCTAGCTGAGCTATCCAGAACTAAGAATGTTGATAACTAGGAGCTATCATAAGGATTCCTCATAAACTCAATTATACGTGCTTTAGTTCTTTCACAAAATCATTTTATAATGAAAAAAATTAATGGCTTACTTAAAAAATTTTAAATGTATTATTTTCATGAAATTTATTTTTCATCCTAACATATAAAATAAATTTCATTTTTTGATAACCACAGGGCAGCACAACATTATATATTATTATATAAACCATGTATTTCATGTATATACTACATAGATATAAAGACATATGTGCAAATATTTTATTGCACTGACATTAACTCTATTGTTAAGTGTAGTTTTAAATGGCCTGAGACACGTATTAATTGATTTATGTGGGCAATAGAATTTTAGAGAGAATTTGCACATGGAGGTATAAGCTTATGGGTATTTGTATGCCCTGTATTTCTTAATGGAAAAATGCCATGGTTAAATTTAAAAGTTAAAATTAGATGTTGTAAAACAGAAAGCTAAACAGATGTTCCAAAATATCCAGATGTTTGGTATAATTAAAATGAAACATCTGCATTATTAGCACAATGAATTTTGTAAATTAAAATGGCTGGAGGTTTTAAGTAACAGCATTATATTCTAAAGTGACATGATTTGCTGTTAGCGACATGAAAGTCTTAACCTCTTTTCCCCTGATAAATTAAAATGTTTTACAACATAAATTCTACTCTGTGTCCCTAATACTACCAAATTAACTATTATTATACTAGTTGATGAATTACTTCCTTTTTAATTTTTTTCTTTAATGCAAGATGTCTTCAATTTAGTCCTTAGATGTGATTACACTTAAGAGTTTGTAGTTTTTCAATTAAGTACGCCAGTTTTTGAAGCTTTAAAAATGATAGTTACCTCTTGTGATCATGCAGGAATATAAATCATTACTTATAATTTTAAAAATTAATTAAAATAGATGCTATTTATTTTTCTACTTTAACAAATTGATTTATTTTGACATCTTGATTAAAATAAATAACTATACAAAACTAAGGATTTTTTTGGTCATCATTTATAATCCCTGGTAGTAAATCTTTGACATTTAAAAAATAATGTTTTAATATAAAATATCTTCAAAATTTACTTCTAATTAATTTTCAAATAACAATCATATTCATTTTTATTAAACACTCAACTCTGTGTTTTTATATTTGACTATCTCCCTGTGGTCATTATTCTTGAATTAGGGTACATAGATTCTTTTGAATTGGTGTTTCAGGGTTCTTAGGGTATAATCCCAGCAGTGGAATTGCCAGGTCAAAGGGTAGCTCCATTTTTAGTCTTCTGAGGAAATTCCATACTGTTTTCCACAGTGGCTGCACCAGTCTGCATTCCCACCAACAGTGCACTAGGGTTCCCTTTTCTCCACATCCTCTCCAAACTTATAGTTTGTTGATTTTTTTATGATGGTCATTCTCACTGGTGTGAAGTGGTATCTCACTGTCATTTTAATTTGCATCTTTCTGATAGCTAGTGATGCAGAGCATTTTTTCATACATCTCTGGGCCCTCTGTATATCCTCCCTGGAGAAGTGTCTGTTCAAGTTTTTTGTCCATTTTTTAATTGGATTCCTAGAGTGGAGTCCTGTGAATAGCAGCACAGTTTGAAATAGCCATATGCTGGAAGCACTCTAAGTGCCTATCAGCAAATGAATGAATAAAAACTATGGTACATTTACACAATGGAATACTATGCAGCAGAAAGAAAGAAGGAACTCTTACCTTTGTGACAGCATGGAAGGAACTGGAGAGCATTATGCTAAGTAAAATAAGCCAGGTGTTGAGAGACAAATACCATGTGATCTCACCTTTAGGTAGAACCTGATCAACAGGGCAGACAAGCAGGCAAACTATAACCAGAGACATTGAAATTAAGAACAATTCGACAGTAAGGAGAAAGGAGGTAAGAGGAGATAATGAGGGGA
The DNA here is from genome assembly GCA_004027735.1 of Carollia perspicillata. Lineage (NCBI taxonomy): Eukaryota > Metazoa > Chordata > Mammalia > Chiroptera > Phyllostomidae > Carollia > Carollia perspicillata. Next base: position 24,293 of record PVKM010016272.1, read on the forward strand.
AAAGGGTGAATGGTTTACAGGAAAGTGTTTAAAGTCAAGGGCTGTGGAATCAGGGGAGGGGATGCGGATAGCTGGGGTGAGGGGAAGTGGGGGGGTGAAAAGGCAGACAACTGTACTTGAACACAAATAAATAAATAAAAGATTGGTGAACAAGACATGAAATAAAATAATAAAATGCTTAAATTAATAAAGGAGACTGACTAAAATAAGGAAAAGGTGTTTTACATAGAAAATTACAAAATTTATGCCCCTTCTTTTAAAAGAATGATACTAGCATTCAGTGCATGATATATATATACATATATATATGTATATATATATCAAAAGAAGAAAAGGTATATGGTATACATATCAAAAGAAGACACTTTTATTTACTGTGTCCTAAACCATCAAGTATCTAAATGCATCACATAAAATTCAAATTTAATTCTCAGATTAGATTACTCTTCATCAATATTCACTCCTACCTCTTATCATCCTGAAAAGATAATATTTAAACTCCATTTTCGTTGTTCTTGTGTCAAGGTGGGCAGATTATTTACCCTCAAAGCTTGCCTATGGGCTTGTCCACATGACTCACTTTGACAAATGAGATATGATTGGATGTATTATACACAGATGTTTCTATTGTGCTTCCCTGGTTCAACTCATCCACTTATGCTTCTGTGATCATGAAGGATAATCTTTCTTGGGTAATCTGCTGCTCCTCTCTCTGGGCCCCAGAATAAACATAGTTCTAATGCACTGTTCCCAGCCTGCAGTGAAGAGTCACACTGGGTCCCTGGCTGGAGGCCGAGTCTCCAAGCTGAGCTTTGTTTAGAGTAGCTCCTCTGAAGTAGGTTTCATATCATGTAATCATGGTAGGAAATGGTTATTGTTAAATGTCATTTAGTTTGGGAGATCTGTTGTTTCTTACTGTTTTTTTGCAATACCTAATTTATACAGTATATCTTTGCTCTTTTGTTTATTGGTATAATCCATGATCTTAGTATTATGTTTAGTGGATTTAGATGTAGAAAGCAATAACAAGCTAGTTTCTCCTATTAATATGAACTGTATGTGCACCCCCATAGGGCCTATCCTCTAATCAGTATGGAGCACGAGATAGCATAAGAGGCATTTGGTCAGCTACTTGGTCCAGATGTCCATGTAAAGAGAGACCATGAGACCATTCTGCATGTCAACAATTGACTTCTTGGTTTTTATAATAAAATATGTTATTTATAAAAAACCAAGCCACTGATATTACTTATTCCTTAAACTTTAGCAAATGCAACAAGAACCTTGGCTATTTATTTGATCTGACCTATGTGAAAGAAAGATCTGGCGTGATAACCAAGGAACCACATAATAGGCAGAGACTATTAAGAGTAAATTGGCTATTACTGTGTAACTTTAAAACTTCTGATAAATTCTTCAATGGAGTTTATTAGTTCATAATTACTTATATAGTATCTTAAGGACTCTGATTGACCATACAGAGATTGTAATAAAACAAATTAGAGAAAGGCATTGAACAAATTTACTGGCCATAGGAAATGTAGGTAGAAAGCCTGAATTTTTGTTCTCATCTAATTAAATAACTAAATGTCTTACTAAAAGGCAATACTCCAAGCAGTACAAAAAGGTTCTTTCTCTCAACTAATTAGTAGGATATAGAGAAGTGGACAGAGGAATTAGAGGAGAATAGGGTTGTTTAAACCTGGAGAAGGTGTCGAAGCTTCTCATCTCCTCCCACTTCTATCTAAATGAGTTTCTCCTCTGAACTTGTGTATATATTGGTTGCTTGCAAATATAACTAGTACACGAAGCATTTACTCAATTAACCAGAAAAAACAAAGGTAATAGAAGGAGAGAGTGAGAAGCAAAGTAAATTCCAGACATATATCAATTTTAAGTATGAGAGAAAAAGGGGCTTTTTCAGTTTAGCATAATATAAATGTCCAGTTATTAAAAATAAAAGTAAGACATCTCTTGAAGGGTTCATGGTAGCTTGTTTTTATATAATGTTTTGAATACTGGGAAGCTGTACAACTAAAAACAAAGTAAAGCAAAATCTATACTTTTAGAAGATGAATTATTACTTGGGACAGCATTGTCCTATGCGTGTCTAGATGTTCATATGTATGGTGTTGCTTATGAGGCACAGCCATAATTCCAGGACAGGTTGCTAAGCCTGCTAAATACAGAGATCCTGCTGGCTTCACAATTGGAGCATTTCACTTACCAGGATAGTGTTTCCAGCCAGGGCTAAGGAGATGTGCTCAAGGGCTCGAATAAAACTGTTACATAATTATTCCACCCATGTCATAGAAGTGATCATGGCTTTGCAAAAAGGTCAAACATTTTCTAAGGGGAACATGTGACCTGTAACCCATCTGCATTTCAATACTTGCCTTGACTTTGGATACAAAGTGTAGATAAGTACTTTATTACCTAAGATGTGAAGTTCAAAAGGTCTGTGTTTCTGTAATAGTTCTTTTTCTATACAGGGGTGGACAAAAGTAGGTTTACAGTTATGAGTACCTGAAACACAGTTAATAAAGCTATTGTAATAATTGTAACCTGTATGTCTTATTCTATACAAACAACTGTAAACCTTCCTTTGCTCATTTGGTATACTAGAGAAAGCCATACTGAAACATAATTAAGACAACACA